>PVJI01014525.1:0-43950 GCA_004026765.1 Micronycteris hirsuta
GAGCACACGACTCCTCCCTGCTGCAGTGAAAGCTCATAAAACTTGCAATTACTTAACATTTCTAACTTCAGATGTAATCCTCTTATCCAGTGAACTAATCACGGAGTCCGAAGACTTAAAATTTTTTTTCAATGAAATATGTTGCCCAATTCGATTCCAAGAAATTTTTTGTTTCATGTGGCTTTGTTCTTACAAGACTCAAAATCATATTCTCATTGGGGCAAAAAGGATGGAGCCAAGCAGGAGGAAGGAGTCTTCTCTGGGGGCTTTCTTTCTGGTGACCAGGTGTGCTGAGGTGGCAGGATGCCCGCCAAGGCAATTTGGGGACGGAGGGGAGGGCTGAGGCCTGGGAGGCGGAGCCTGAGACGAGCCCTGAGGGAGCCATTCTGCCCTAGTAGCTTGATGCGTGTTGGAGGAAGTTCCATGTGGCCTGTGATTTAGGTCTCTGAATTTCTGTGGACTAGACTATTTCTGCAGCCGTGTCTGCTGCGTGTTTCCTGTACCTGTCTCTCTTGCTCTCCCACCTGCTGACTTTGACTGTGTGCACTGGCTTAATCCATCATGTAGTGTGTGGCTGGGCAGGATTTGGCCCCAGATGGCTCTGCCCAGTGAGAACGGAGCCGGCGAGGTTGATGTGGGCAGTGGCATTGACCCTTGAAGTGCTCGTGTGCTGCGTCCCCCTCACAGGTGGGCAAACGTACTGGCTGTGTGAATTTAACTGGCCTCGAACCAAGGAGCTCTGGGTGGATGATTGCAGGGTGTCTCCCAAGTCTCTTTCTCAGTGTGGGGAGTGTGAAGCATAGTCACCTTCCCTCTGGGACTCTGAGACGGTGTGAATATGCTGGAGGAACGAGTGGCACCGGGACGGACAGAGAGAGACTGAAGGCGGGTGTCAGTGGGAGCAATTGTCCTGATTCTCCGGGCACCTTCCCCCTCCAGCACATGGGTCAGCTTTTTCACATTCGTTTTGCCTTTCAAATGTCCCATCTGTGCTGGCGGGTGAGTCTCTCGGGGCGCTGGCGTCCGGAGCAGAGCTCGGTTGATTGTGTCCTCAGAACAAGGTGTGAAGACCATCGGAGAGGAAATCTTGCTCTCTGCTCACTGAAGTTCCCCGGCTGGGGCCCTGTAAAGTGGGACTGACGAAGTACAGATTAACGAGAGAGAAACAGACGGTGCATGAGGCCTGCAGCACACATCAGGTGGGAGAAACCCCCACAACGAGTAACTCAGAGTTTGTTAGACTTGCATTGGTTCGGCGTCTCAGCAAAGGAATAGTGCACTTCAGAGAAGGCAAGGGGAAAGGTTTCAGGCCCCCATGGGTGGCAGGCGGTGGGACGGCACATCTATGGGGAAACGAACAGAGTCGGCTTTTTCTGCAGGGCCATGTTGGTGCCGACTTGCCTTCTCCTCGTGGCCATGACACTCCTGGGGGAGGGATGCAGGCAGCCCCCACTTCTTGTCAGTGTTTCCTTGTAGCCACATAAGGGCGGCTCGGGGTGGGGGCTCCCTGCTGAATCTGCTGATTGTCGTTTGCTTTGACTCAAATAATCTTGATGCCAAAGTGGCATTTTGGGGTGGCATATTCTGGACCCCCACTACACCAAACAGCAGGGTGTCCTCTTCTTACTTAAATCTGTCACTGAGGAACAGACTGGGTGGGGCCCCCAGCAAGGGTCTTGTGTGGGCCTTTGGGCATCATTGCAGGGGGACCTCCTGGGGTGAGGACGTTTGGGGAGGAAGAAATGATGGAGGAAAGGCAGGGAAACAAAGCTGCACATGGAATACATGATGCATATGTCAACACATGTGTTGATGTGCATTTTTATTGAAATCCTCGCCCCTACTACCAAGCCTGTGTGAAGAACATAAAACTATCCAGAGTATACAGCCTCAAACTCTGGGGCCCACAGGAGGTCCCTGGGCCTGTTGTGAAAACGAAGGTTCTGGGCCCCCACTCCAGAGACTGTTTCCTGCATCTGGGATAGGGCGCAGGAGCTTCAGCTGAGGACACTCTCCAGGTGTTTCTGTGTAGGTGGCCTGTGATCGCACTTTGAGAGACATTGACTTACAGACCCAGCTGGGCAAAAGGAGGGTGGTGGTTCATTCCAGCTGCATCTTCAGTTTTTGTTCTTGCTGTGAAGTGACTTGAGTACATGCGTGCCACTGTGACAATGGGCCTGACAGGCACACATATGCACACACGCTGTATAAGCTAAGATACACACAGGTGTACACATATACATATCATGCACATACTGTATACGTTTAATATACGCATGTACACATGTGCACATACTGTATAAGCTAAGATACACACAGGTGTATTCTGAGCTACAGCTCACACAAGTACACACACAGACACAGATTTCCATGAAATACTCACCTGATCTGTACCAAGCGCACACTGCCCTGTCTCTACTGTGCAGCGTGGATGGTGATTGCGATGGGGCGTGGCGGCTCTCACTGCCCACGTGGCCCCATGACTGCCTTCAGTGCTCCTCTCTCCTCCCCACCCTGCGCTCCTCCAGGTCCCGGGCAGTTCGCTGTGCAGACGTCTGGCAGAGCTGTTTCCTCATCTGGAGGAAATAACCCCCATCTGGTGCCCCCATTTTGATAAAGCCACCTTGGTGACATGCAGGTGGTGAAAATGCTTGTATGAGGTGGGCCCTGTCCCCACCGGGCTGTGCCCCCGTGTGAGAGCCGGCAGACCTGCGGCGTCTGTGATGTGACACGTGGCTTGTGTTCCGCCACCAGGGTGGGACATGGGCACCTCAGGATGAAACGCACACACTGGTCAGAGAGGAGGGAGGACGGTGTGGCATTATTGATTGACCTGATCATCTGTTTTGGATTATACCGTTTGAAATAATTGGCAGTAAGAATGGAGTGACTTATACTCATGAACGTTGATGAGACTCGTTGGGTCTGGAGGGTTTGTTCCCTCTCCTGACTGCTTTTCCTTTTGCTGTTGGCTTTAGGGAAGGTGGCCATCCAGAAGGAAGACCTGCAGAAGTACCACAACAGGGACACCTGGTTCCAGCTGCAGCATGTCGACGCTGACTCAGAAGTTCAGGTGAGGCCCTCGGCAGAGCCTGTGGGACACAGGAGGTCTTTGGGAATGGAATCCACTCGGACTGTGGTTAAAGAAATAGGCATAGAGTTTTGGTCTTAACGGAATAATGGTTAGCAAATTGTGTCCTTTTATGTACAGCAAGGATAGGCTTGTTAATTTTGTTTGTTCAGTTGGTTATTGTCACACTTTGTCATGCAAGATGGAAGCAGCTTTAAAAGTACAAAATATGGAAAAACAATAACATAACTGAAGGTGAAGAGACAATATGGATAAGAAAACACGAAGCTGTGGTGAGAACAGCACGGGGAACCTCGCCAGTGTTTGCCGGAGGTCACCAGATGTGTTTCCAAGCCCCCTGCACTCAGCAAAGAAGCATTTAGAGCTTAAAGAAGTGACTGCTCTGAAGAGGTTCCCATTTTCTGAAGGGTCCTGGGCTCACCCTGGCTTGTCTGGGCAGCATGTTAACTAGGACTGAGCCCCTGTCCAGTGGTAGGAGCCACCCCCGAGAACTGGGGGTTTCTCTCCCTGCAGAGTGTCCAGGAGCATACCTGAACACCAGTTGGGACAGTCAGTGGCTACATCTCTTCTCTTGTGACCCTGGTTGGTGTGATTTCCAGTCAAGCCCACTCCCTGGCAGGGGCTAGAATTGCAAGAGCACAGCCGGGCAGCAGGGCGGCCGTAGTGCTGAGATGCGTGAGTGTCATCCTCAGTGGTGCTGGGAGGCCAAGGCCTGGCGGGGGTGCGTGACGAGCACAGGGTCTCTGGCACAGGCAGGCCTGGCTCAGAGCTCAGTGCCCCTGCTCACTAGTAAAATAAGCCGGTGGGGGGCCTCTCCATGCCTCTGTCTCCTCATCTGTGAAGCGGGGTTTTGTGAACAGCTGGGTGGCGTCTGACGTGTTGCCCTGGCCCTGCCTGGCACGCACCACTCCTGGGCCCCTCGCCCAGCATCAGGGGCCTGGCTGGCCCTCAGTCCTCATGCTTCCCCCTGGAACCTCGGCCGAGCTCCGAGAGTGAGCGCAGGGGTTCAGGGTTTCTGCCTGCTGAGGCCGTGGGGTGCGCAGGCCCTGGAGGCCTCTGTAATGGATCCAGAGCTTGAACAAAGAGGCAGCCAGAGGGAGGGGTTGAGGAGCCGAGCCAAAGGGAGGCGTTGGGATGGTGTTGCACACTTAATTAGTTCCGACCCAGGGGCCCAAGTGTGCTGTAAATTAGAAGGCACTGTAATTACTGCAGAGCTGATAACTCTGCCGTTGGAAAGCAGAGTCTGACAGAGATGAACATTAAATAACACCCGGAATTCAACGGCCAGTCTCACCTGCTCCGGCGACTTGGAAGGCTCATCTTTAGACAGAAGGTTCCCGAAGCGATGTGGTATGGAATTGTGCTCTGTAGCTGGAGCCATTCCTGCTTTTTATTCTGACTTTTCCCCGTCACTTTTGTACTTAAATGACACATCCTGTGGCACCGTAATCAAGCGGCCCCTGCAAGCCACCTACAGCAGTCTTCGGCTGTGACCCTCAGATTTAAACTGGATTTTATTGGCAAGTGTAACTTTTCTTTTTTCTTGCCTTTTTTTTACTTTTAATTTTGAAAAGGTGACAAATTCACAGGAAGTCACAGAACGTGCACAGCAGACTAATGATTAGCAAATGGTGTGCTCTCCTATTTATATGCCCAGACCAGCAGTAGTGGGGAAGGGCCCGCGCTCCCTCACCCCGGGGCCCCGCAGTAGCATCTGTGTGACTGGTACGAGGTCCCAGCAGGGCGTGTATGTTCCTGCGATACACAGAGCCCATGAAGATCTCACCCATGTTACGTGTGTGTGTGTACCAAAGTGTGCGTGCACATGTGTGCACATGCACACACGTATATTATAGGCAGGTTATTGTGTGTGCATGCATGCATCCTGTGCAATTGGTCATGTGTGTAAACTTGTGTAACCACCACCACAATCAATATCCAAACTGCTCCCTCTGCACAACTATTAGAAACACGAATGTGTGTGTTAATTGTGCAGCCATATGGAATATTTGCACTGTTTTATAACTAATGCCTTTGCATGGCCATGGACAAGTCCCTGTCCTCCTGAGCCCGGTTCTTATCATCTGTGAGACGGCATACTGACTCCCGCTGAGCCAGTGTCCTAGGAATTTGTGAATTGTGGATGGCAAATGCATTCTTGTTATTGCTACGAGGAGAAGAAGGAAGGGTGGTGTTTACTGGCTACTTGCTAAGTCCCAGGCGCTGAGCTGAGTTCATTCTTGGGGTGCCCACCCATGAAGTGGCCCTACCACCAAAGGAGCAGTGTTCCCCCAGATTCCAACGGGCCTCTAAAAATCCAATTACGATTTTTTCCCTACAGCCAGTTTCATTTTAAAATGTCACATTTGTGGTTTTTAGAAGGGCAGAGGATGGTATCTATTTTCTTGAATCCATCTGCTCTATAATTCGTAGTAAAAGGCATGTGTCCAAAAGAGTCACAAAACTGGGATCAACAAGAGATCAGTGAGTTGCAGAATGAGGGGAAAGGACAATTTTAAAAAATGGCTTGCTTCCTTTTGGAATTGATGTTTTTAAAGGTCTCTGGTAAATCACTTTATTAAAAAGAATTAGTTTCTCCTGTTCCTGCCCTGACCCTATGCAAGGAACAGAACAAGGTGATTGGCAGGATTAGACATGGGCTGTGCGCACAGCCAGTCGTGGCTACCAAAATGAACACTGGAATCTGGAAGCGCTTCCTTCTTCCCATGCCTTGTGTCCTCCTGGGTGTTGGATGGGCAGGGAGGCAGTCCCTCACTCCGCCGCCAGCGAGTTCTCTCTCGGCTCCTCCAAGGACTCCCGGCAGCCACTGAGCTCTGCTTTGTGCTCCGTTTTGTTTTAGTGAACTTGCTCTGAAAGCGTGTATTCAGAAAAGAGCGCCCACGGGCCATCACAGCAAACCCCAGCAGCCGCATCCAGATCGTCTCTGAGACTCCGACTCACGTGTCAGACTATCCCATAGGAAGGGTTTCCCAGACAGTCAGTATCAGCGCTTATCCATGTACCAGGACCCAGCTTGCATCTTTCTAAGGCTCTAAGGAATTCCAGGAAGGAAAGGGCAAGGTCAGGCCTCCTTCCTGACCCTGCACTTGCCTTGACGTCTGTGGCTGAGCAGGTTGATGCTTAGACGGGGACGTCTGTGTCCAATGCTCTGTGAGCTCAGACACCAGCTGTGCAGCGGCTGAGCCTAGAAAACCCGAACTTCCTGCCCGTGCTGAGGGGTGAGCTGTGGCCCTCGGTTCCTCTGGGCGTCGACATCGGTGGGCGGGGTTGTTTGTGCTGAGGTGCCCAGACCGTGTGCATGGCCCCAACCGTCAGCGACGCCGAGTGACAACAGACGTGAACTTCTGAACTGCAGGTCTATTAGTTAGTCTCTGAGGGAAAGTCCATGTAGTTACGTACAGTGCTCGTGCTGTTTGTTTGACCCGTACCCTCCTCTCCCAAGTCCCCAGAAAACAACGACAACACAAATGGCCTGACAGTATCTGCCACCTTAAAGAGGAAGTGTTTGCCCTCAGAAAGGAAACAGGGGCAGTCACAGGGTCTGCTGGGGTGGACGTGTCGTCCTCTTCTGGGAAAAACAGGAAACAGGACGGCGAGCCAGGCGTCAGCAGTGGGGGCTCCATCTCACCCCAGACACATTCTTTCACTCCTTAGAAGCCCATTTAGAATGAATTACTGAAATATCAGTCTGAATGGACGTGGCCAAATTAAACCAAGAAAGCACTGGTGCCCAGTGCATTTGAGAAGGCAGGTGAGGAACCAGACTTCACAGGAGACTGTTTTGTGATGTGTTCTTACTCTGTTTTTCTTTTTTTAAAGATTTTATTTATTTATTTTTAGAGAGGAAAAAGGAGGGAGAAAAAGGAGAGAAACATCAATGTGTGGTTGCCTCTCCCATGCCCCCTACTGGGAGCCCGGCCCGCAACTCAGGGATGTGCCCTGACTGGGAATCGAACTGGCGACCCTTTGCTTCGCAATCCAGTGTTCAGTCCACTGAGCCATACCATCCAGGGCCTTACTCTGTTTTATCATGAGCATTTGTCCTGGGTTTCGTTTTAGAAGGCAGGTTGCTAGTTGCTGTAAGGCTCAGTGTTCTCATCTTAGCAGAGGATGACCATGCCCACTTCCTGGGATGTGCTGAGAATTATGGGATAGTGTGGAAAGCTCTAAACCCTGGCCGGTGCTCAGTAAAAAGCCACAGGAAATCAGCTTTGTCGGTGTCATTGCTGTCACTCGGGGCATTCGTCTGGCTCCTGCAGAGCTGGCATGGTACTAAGGCCCCTTCCTCAGTTACTGGCCCTGAGGGTTTGCTCACAGCAGGGTGAGATCAGCCAGGAGCTGGGCCTAGACCCATGGTCACCCGGATGCAATGCTAGTGGTCTGGTCCTGTGTCCTGGATTTACTGCTGGGCATCCTGCCTGACCATCACTCTTGCCCTCCACTGAGGCCATTCTGTCCTACGGGTGAGAAAAAGGCCTGAGGGGACCGTGTCCAGCCCTTCCCACAGCTGGGCAGAGGTTGGGTGCACTTGCCGCCATGTGTGCCCAGGCCAAGGCCTGGGCTTCTTGGTGCCTGTCCCCCTGCCGCCAGCGGGGCTGGGAGCCCAGTGTGTCTGATGGACTGGAACCTTTAACCCTCTGGGAGTCACGCCGTCCTCATCCCTGGGATCTGGGTGGGGGCTGGAGGGAGTACTGTGGCTGCCATGTGGGGGCAGAGGTGGCCACCGTTTGTGAACAGACACCATGTGTGGTTGTTCCCCTGTGACGCTGTATCCTTGTGCCTTTCAGGGCAAGGTCCACTTGGAACTGAGGCTGAGTGAGGTCATCACCGACACGGGTGTCGTCTGCCACAAGCTGGCCGCGCGGTAAGACATGAGTATGCCCCGGAATAGTAACTCTGACCCCTGGGAGTGGGGCAGGTGGTTGTTTTTCACACAAATGAATCTGATTTCCCAGACTCGATGATTCCTCCAGATGACATCATTTTCAGAGGTTCTGGCATGCTCTTAATGTGCTCAGCAAAGCAAATACTCATCCTAGCAGCAAGTAGCCAAAGTTATCGTATAGGTAAAGAGGTTGGTGTCGCACGCTGGTTACAAATGAGGAACCAGGATTCTACTGTCACTGGCCTACGAGCGGGGTCTGGAGGGTCCCCCATTGTTTACTCTCCAAGAGGGACCTGTCCTGGCCGTCCAGTTCACATTTGTCATCCGATGGTCAGTGCGGGCTGCAGGGCCATCGCTGTAGGCCATGCGGGAGGACTTGGTGTAGCAACACAACGCAGCGCGTGCTGAAGGACCCGGTGCAGGGCACAGTAAAGGATGGGGTGTAGGACGTGTGTGCAGGTGCAGGTGGGGTGCAGGTCCAGAAGGTGAGAGTTCCCTGTTCTCTGAAACCTGGGGACTGGGGAGTATGTGGGAGATGAGCTCAGCGAGTTTTATCCTCAACTCCTTCATTATTTCCATTCTTCCTAAAATCGTTGCAGTGCTCTCAGATTTTGTAGCCATGAGGAGAGAGTTGCCTATGTTCTTGTTTATTTACTGGTTTATTCCTTGTTCTAAAAGGACTTCAGGCTGCTTAACGCGGGCCTCACCTAGAACAAGAAAGTGTGTTAGTCGGAGGGAGAGAGGAAGGACCGGGCTGAGCAGAGAGCGGAGCCTGGAGGGCAAACACAGGTGGGCTGGGAGCCCTGGCTGCGGAGTGGCCCCGTCCAGCCCCACGCCTGCGAGCTGAGGGTGGAAGGGTCTGCTCGCTGCTGGGTCCGCGTGTGCTGCACCAGGACATGCAGCCGGTGCAGCTCTGCATCTTACTAGGGTGCACATTAGGCTGTGGTTTCCAGGAACACAATGGTCTGAAGTCGGGACTGCCTGTCAGCAGCAGCAGCCACTTGAAATGTGGGTGTGCAGCTATTTCCACACGCCACTGCTGGCACATGAAATCCCAGAGGCAGGTGACTTGGAACTCGGGCCGAGGGCTCGGGGTTCTGTTATGAAACACAGGAGTGTACTGTGCACGTGGCCCCTGTTTTTTGTTTTTTTAAGGAGCTTTGATTTAGAGAAGATGTGAGAGTGGGAATCGGGAAGACTCCATGCGTCCCAGTACTTCCTGGGAGGCAACGCCTCTGGCTGTTCGAACAGACTGGAACCGTGGTGGCCTCGGGCTGCCCGGCATGTCTTGGATCCTGGCAGGCGACTGCTACGTGCAGCGTGCCTCGTTGGGACTGGGCCCCATCAACCCCGCTTTCCAGTTGGGTTCAAATTCACGGAAAGAGACGAACTGCGCTTGTTCTGAAAGTGCTTTCTTGAATCCGTGTGCCCATGTGGCTCTGTCGACAGTTTTCCTGCTCAAACATCCGTTTGCGTGTCAGGATGTCAACCACCTGCCTTGCCAAGTTCTGGGTTCTGTCCCCCGGCAGGCAGCTGCACACCGTTTTCGTCAGCACTGCAGGTCAACTTTCAATCCCTTCCCCACGTGCACGGGAGGGGCCAGGGCCTCTCTCCCCACGCTGCCCAGACACGGCCTCCCTGTAGGTTCTCAGACGCCTCAAGCCCACCCTGCCTCGGCCTTCGCTCCTGCCACCCTCTGCCTGGAATGCCCTTCCTCCAGATCCCCCTTAACTCAGGTCTCGACTCAGCTGTCCCCAAGGAGCCATCCCCTTCTGGAGCGGGCATAGCCAGCCCTCTGTGTCCCCGCCTCATGCCCCTCAGCACTGCAGTGGTTGATGACTGCTGTGTTCGGTGCATTTCCCCTGGAACGCGGATTTTCTTGTTCACTGCTGTCCCCGCCACACGTGGAGCAGGGCCTGCCGCCCTGCAGGCGCTCAGCAGACGCCTGCGTGCGGGGCGTGTTCCAGCTCGTGTTACGGGGCCCGTCCTGCCCAGCGGAGCAGGAGGGTCCCTGGAGAGGGAACAAGATGAGGCTTCCTTTCCCTGCAACTTTTCTGCGACCGCTGAGCAGGACTTGGGCCTGTCACGCCCTTTAGTACATGCACTAAAGTATACACACTAGTATACACTAATGCACACACTAGCACACACACTAATACGCCTGGTGCACACGCTAGTACACATGAACTCACATGCTAGTACACACACTGGTATGCACTATTACCCGCACTAGTACAGCGGTCCCGACCTTTTTGGCACCAGGGACTGGTTTCGTGGAAGACAATTTTTCCAGGGACTGGGGTAGGAGGGGATGGTTTTGGGGTGATTCAAGCATTCAAGCTCCCCTGCTGCCATGCGGCCTGGTTCCTCCCAACAGGCCATGGACCCGTACTGGTCTGCGACCCGGAGGTTGGGGACCCCTGCACTAGCACGTAGTGATAATACATGTGCCGGTACACGGCACTAACACACATGCTAGTGCTCATGCCAGTACACTGGTGTGCTTGTGCACACGTGCGTGTACACACTAGTGCACATGTGTACTCACACTAGCACATTTTCTTCAGAGTCTTGGGGCAGGGGGTCCACCGCAGGGGTGTCCTGAGGGAGAAAGAGTGGGGTTCCCACAGGGGCCTGTATTTTCTAATCAAGGAACTCAGAAGTTTCTGAGGGACCAGTGACTTTTCTTTCCTCACCTCAGCTCCTTCTGTAGGTTTTTTTTTTCACTAAAAAATATCCTTTGCATACATAAAATTTGACATTTTAAAGTGCATAATTGTAGTATATTCACAAGGCGACACAGCCATCACCACTGACCGCTGCCTGACCCCATCCCTATTAGCAGGCACGCCCGGTCCCTCCCCAGCCCCACGGATGTACTTCCTGTCTGTGGGTTTGCCTGTTCTGGCCATTCCGCGTAAATGGAGCCCTCCAGCACGTGGTTCTGCGTGACCGGCTGCTTTCACCCTGCACGGTGTCTTCAGGGGTTTCCGAGCTTCATTCCTTTAAAGGATGAATAGTGTCCTGTTCAACGGGGCGCCGCATTTTGTTACTCCGTTGTCCACGGGTGGACATTCGGGTTGTTGACACTTTGTGGCTATCGTGAATAGTGCTGCGAAGAACATTCTCGCGTGAGTCTTTGTACAGACTTACCGTTTTCATTTCTGTTGGGTATATACCCAGGAGTAGAATGCCGGGTCATATTGTAGCTCTGCATTTAACTTTCTGAGCAACTGCCAGGCCCTTCGTCATGGCGGCTGCCCCCGTCACACCCACCAGCTGTGTGGGGGGGCTCTCATCGCCCCACATCCTTGCTAACGCTTGTTGTTAGTGGCTGGCTTCTTTATTGTAGCCACCTCGTGGGTGTAAATTGCTTTTGATTTACATTTTCCTACACGTAATGACTGAAGATGTTGACCTTCCTCTGTTGTCTTTGTTACTCTCTGAAGAAATGTCATTTAAGTCCTTTACTGATTTTTTTAAAAGGTTTTATTTATTTATTTTTAGAGAGAGAGGAAGGGAGAAGGAGAGGGAGAGAAACATCGATGTTTGCAAGAATACATTGATCAGTTGCCTCTTGCACACCCCCAACTGGGGACAGGGCCTGCAACCCAGGCATGTGCCTTCACTGGGAATCGAACCAGTGACCTTTTGGTTCACAGGCCAGTGCTCAATCCACTGAGCCACACCAGCCAGAGCTAAGACCTTTACTAATTTTTAATTGGGTTATTAGTATTTTTATTATTAAGTTGTAATAGTTTTTCATATATTCTAGATACTAAACTCTTGTCAAATATATAATTTGCAAATATATTCTGTTGGCTATCTTTACTTTCTTGATAGTGTCCTTTATAATACAGAAGTTTTAAATTCTGATGATCCAGTTTATCCACTTTTTCTTTGGTTGCTTGTGTTTTAGATACTTATCTTAAGAAACCATTTCCTAATCCAAGATCATAGAGATTTACACTTATGTTTTTCTTCTAAGATTTTTAAATTTTTAGTTCTTAACTTTAGGTCTTTGATACATTTGGAGTTAATTTTTATACATGGAATGAGGTAGCGGTTAACATTATTCTTATTCTTATTCTTCTTTTGCATTTGAATATCCAGTTGTCCCACTGTCACTCTTTGCCATCAAGGTGTCTTGGCACTTTGCTGGAAGCCACTGGCTGTGACTGTGAGCCTACGGGTGGGTCCGTTCCGCGCCGTTGCCCTGTGTCCCTGTGCGAGTGCCGCGCCGTCTGCGTTACTGCTGAGGGGCGGTATCTTTTGAAGTCAGAAAATGTGAGTCTTCCAACTTGGTCCTTCTTTTCCTGATGGTTTCGCTGTTCTGAGCTGCTTTTATTTCCATGCAGATTTTAGGATCAGCACTTTAATTTCTGCAAACACAGCGCTGGGCATTTGCTAGGGATCGTACTGAACCTGTACATCAGTTCTGGGAATGAACCATACCACCATAAGTCTTCCAACCCTTGAGCACCGTTTCTTTCCATTTAGTTAGGTCTTCTGTAGTTGCTTTTAAAACTTCTGCTTCTGTGAGGTCATTAGTAATGACCACTCCATTATTACTGATTTTAATAATTTGAGTCTTCTCTTCTTGGTTAGTGTAGCTCAGCAATTTTCCACCTGTGTGTCGCGGCACACCGGGTGTGTCACGAGGCTATAAGAGATGTGGTGCCTGACACTGTAGTCGGGGGCACGGACCTCTTCTCCCTTGGATTGTCAATAAAAAAATGACAGCAGCCAACACAATAGCCATCGATGTGAATGAACCAAAATTATACCTCATTTTTTTGGACAGATTGGCAAAAAATATTTTTTTTGGTGTCGCAGAATTTTAGCAATTAGCTTATGTGCCTTGAGATGAAAAAGGTTGCAAATCACTGCTCTAGCTAAAGACTTGTCAAGTTTGTTGATCTTTTCAAAAACCCCATTTTTTGGTTTTGCTGATTTTTCTCTACTGCCTTTCTGTTCTCTGTTTCATTGCCTCTGCTCTAATCTTGATTATTTTGTTCTTTCTGCCTGTGTTGGGTTTAGTTTTTTCTTTGTCTGGCTTATTAAAGTCAAAGCTTATGTCATCAATATCAGGTCTTTTTTTCCTCTTTTAATGTGGATGTTTATAACTACAACTTTCCCAGGAACATCACTGTAGTTTTGATATTTTATGACTTTATTTCTTTGTGCTCTGTTTCACATGCCACAGCCTTTCCACAAACAGCTCTGAGTCAGGATGGAACAGGAAACAGTGGGCACCCAGGTGTGATCAGGGGCGACGCTCTGGCCCCAGCCTCCTGGTGTCCGCGGTCAGCGAGATCCCCCCTAACTGTGACACTGGGCGCACTGCTTATGCTCCCTGTGTGTCACCTCCCTTCTGCGGGACAGTAGTGGCATCTATGCTGGGATTTTCCCAGGATGCAGACAGGACCCAAGCAATTATGTACGTGGGTCCTCCCCCTGTGGCCTGGTGTTTCAAAGGTTACCAGGATCTTGAGCCAACCCCATGGTAGGTTACGGGCTCAGGAGAAATTAAGAGCTGGGGTGCTGGACCACTGAAGAGTAGCCAGTCTGGTAAAGACAAGCTCATTCCAATAAATAACCTTCTCGCCTTGTCTGAGAATCGCCGCACACCCTCCCTCTGCCTAGCAGCGCTGCGACTCGTTCCCGCTTTGCTCACTAGAAAGTGGTGGAGACGTCACAGGGCCTGTGCTCACAGCCCAGGGGGTGTTCTGTGCCTCCCTGATGCGTTATTCCCGTGTCACAGGTGTGTTAGTTTCCTGAGGCTGCCTTAGCAAAGTACCACAGTCTCGCTGGCTTAAAGCAACAGAAGTTGATTCTCTCCCAGTGCTGGAGGCCAGAAGTCTGCAGTCCGGCTGGACCACAGTCCCTCTGCAGGGTCTGGGGCGGGGTCTGTTCCTTCCTCTCCTGGCGTCTGGGGCTGTGCCGTTCCTGGGCTGGTGGCTGCATCGCGCCAACCTCTGCTGCATTTCACTGGGCCCTGCGTCTGTGAAACCTCCCTCACAGGGACACTTGTCGTTGGGTTTAGGACCTGCCCAAAGTCCCAGATGATCTTCTCATGTCAAGATCCTTAACTTGAATGTCTGCAAAGATGCTTTTCCAAATAAGGTCCCTTCCACTGATTCTAGACTAAGACGTGGATACATCTTTTGGGGGAATACCACCCCACAGGTCCTCCCTGGGCTCCCCTCTCCTCTCACCTGACCCACGCAGCCTCTGGTGGGGTCCCTAGGGGTGTTCTGGCTGGGCCGAGGTCTATTTCCAGGCCTTCCCTCTCCCCACTTCCGGCGCACCCCTCTCTGCTACCAGGTCCACCCTTTCCCGCTGGCCTGAAGAGCAAACTGCAGGTTGCCCTGTGAGTCCTTGAAATTTCTTTTCTGAGGTTGTCCATTTCCTACAAAAGCCCCCAATTCAGGAGGCTGGAGGCTCCTGCCCTTACTCCTTTTTCCTGCTCCCGAGAGTGGGTATTATCTGAGGGCCGTCCAGCTGCATGGCAGGAAGCACATCACTGGTTCCTTCTGTCCCTGGATTAGCCAGTGAAAGCCTTAAGAAACGGGAAATGTTTACAAAATAAGTAGCAACAGAGGGTTTTCCACCTGGGCTGGGCCTGCCAGTGCAAAGCCTTCCTGTGGTTCGGGGGAGGGAGAACCCTCTGGATGTGCCTATAGAAATACCACCTTTTTGCCCCCGCACCGCAGCTTTTCCCGATCATAGCTCACCTTTTGTCTTGTTTTACTCTCTGCATCCAAGTCTGCAGACCTGGTGCCTGACTGAGGCCCAGGCTGTTTGGTGACCTGCCTTCCTGAATGTTCTTAGTGCCTGCACATGGACTTGGCACCTACAGATCCCACCTTGGACAGTTACCTGTTCATGCCTGTTCATGTGTGAGTGGCTGCTCTTTCCAACTGGATTTCAAGCTGCGAGTTGGGTCCTATCTCATGATTCTTTTTGTATCTCCAACAAAGATAAATACCACATCTTTTAATCATTCATTCAGAAATACTCGCCGAGATCCCCTGCTAAGTGACACCACTGTGCCAGGCCTTCTAGAGCATACACTCTAGCGGGGGAGACACGTTATTAACATGATACATGCATAGCACGTAGCGTTTCCTTTCACCGGGAAAGCCCGGAGAACGTGAGCCTGTCGGCTGGGCTGCTGCGCACAGAGTGGAGTGGGTTAAGTTTGACCTGCGTGACCTGGCAGCGTGCCGGGGCCGCGAGGATCCACACCGGGGTGAGCAGAAATCCTGTTGTGGACTGAAGATGAGTTGGCTATTCGTGAACGTTTCCTTGGACCCAGTTCTGTGCCTTTAGAACGCTCGTGCGTGCAGGAAGAATGCAGCAGCCGTGGGTGTGGGAAGACAGGTGGGGGGAAGGGACACATGCTTCTGTTCTCGGCTCTGCTCTGCCGAGACTGGGCGTCGCTGGCCTCCTTTCTCAGCCCTTCCTTTCTCGTCACTGTTCCTTTCTTTCTCTTGGACATCCGTGCCTGCCCGCTGTGTCTGAGAGTGAGGTTTCTTATGTTTTCCCACTTGCAAACTCTGTCACTTTGCAAGCAGACAAGAGTCCTGTTGACAACTTGCAGACGCAGGCGGAGCCAGCCCTCTTGGCCGGAGCAGTGGGCCCTGCAGGGCCACTGGGCTCTGAGATGCTGATCGCCAGAGGAGGTGGCACAGTCTGCCGGGGGCTCCACCTGGAGGCGCACCCAGCTGAGAAGTTACCTATCTGCAGGCTCCCAACAGTAGATCTTATTTTCTATTGCCAAGGAATTACAGAAAGAAAAACCAGCCGATGGGCTCTTTCTAGGGTCAGAAAGCCTCAAAGCAACGGGGAAGGGTGGAGGGCTGGACAGGCAGCAGGTGGGCCCTCTGCTGGTGACCACGGGTGGTACCAGGGCGTCTCTGCAGGCCTCTCAGGCCTGCCCACCGGCCAGGGCAGCAGGCACGTGGTGTTTCCTCCCAGGGAGGCAGGAAGTGGAGGCACCGCACATGCCCCCATCGAGGGAAGAAAATGGAAACGAGTTCACAGCTGCAAGCTCTTCCTCTAGTGAGGCACAACTATTTGAAGGGTCAAGTTGAATATAGCAACCTATAAATGTTAAAATAGACACAAAATATTGTACTTCTGGTACTTTAAATTCCTGACTAGTTGACTGTTTCAGAGTGTCCTTGCCAGAACAGAAGAATGCCCAGTGCAGCAAATACTGTATTTTTCTCCCTTTATTTACCTGTAACATTCCTAAGTGTTTGTGAAATTCGTTTTGCGTGGAATAGCCCTAGACAGACGCACCATGTGCGCACACATCTTTCAAGTAAAATGAACCTTGGCTTCAGGAGCCCCAAGCAGCCAGGAGAGCACCTCGCCCCGAGCCCCAGGACTGTGCAGCTGAGCTGCGATCCAGCTGAAGCTGCGAGGGCGCTAATGAAGCGAGCCCGCTGCCGCCGCAGCGCCGCCGGGAGCAGGGTGTGAGCGAGGCTAGCACTGTTTTTATTCCGGTTTGTGCATTTTGCATGCCAGATGGCAGGGTGTTGGTTTTCCTTTTTCTCCGAGATGCCTTCGTGTAACTGCCGTCAGGAGCCCTGCTTTGTTCTGAGACAGATAATGGAGCGTCTCTCAAGCCGATCTTTAAAAGGAGTTCAGTGGCATCTCCATGGTGGCTGAATGCGCTCTAGGTGGCTGCTGCCCTGCATTTGGCAGCGCTTCTCTAAGACACGAGATGTGAGAAGAGTCACCTCCTATTGGGTGCTTTGCTGGCCGTGAAAACCCGTTATCCCTGAGGATCCCAAATGGGGAGGTACCTGCCGTCTGGAACTTCTCCTTGCTCAACAACTGAATGTAATAAAAAATGCATTCAGGTTAAATGTGTACCGTTTGCACAGAGGGGGCATGGGCCTCCCCTTATCCCCCCTGAACAGGCTGTTGTCCCTGCCCCTGGCTTCCTGTCTCAGAGCTGTTGCTCTTTGGGGACCCTCTTGCCCCATTTTGCGGTGGCCGAGCCCTTGTTCTTAAGACCTCAGCCTGAGGGCCACTTCCTCCCAGAGGATCCCAGCCACCCGATGGGGCGAACAGCACCCTGCGTCTCTCCATTGTTATGTGTAGCTTGTCTCCTTGCTTGCATTACCGCACACGGTAATTACATGTCACCTACTGACTGTCGCACGGTTGGCTGCTGTGCCAGCCGAGCAAACCCGAGCTTCACAGGTGAGCTTTTGTGTCCTCACGGCTCCAGTCTCCTTCCTGGAAAGGTGCCTAGAAAGCGAGAGCTCAACAAATGCTTGTTTAATGCTGAGTTAATGGGTGAATAAACCTTTGTGTAGCGGTGGATTAGGGGATGAGTGAATATATTTTCAATGATGAATGGATGAATGAATGGAGGAAGAACACTGAAGACCAAGTCGGTAATCTGGGAGAGAAACACAGACCTATTCCAGAAAGTAGAGTAAGGGAGCAGGAGTTAACGACTATTAGATAAAGCTAATTGAAATACTGGACCAAGCCATGAGGCCCAACCTCATCTAGCAGGACTTCCAGAAGAAAAACGGTACAGAAACAAAAAGAGAAGATATTTACAGAAAACTCCTTGGCCCGGAACGGGGATGGCACCAGGTCGAAGGGCCAGAAGCGCCTTGAAGGGGGAATGAAGGAAACAAACCCCTTGCCCAGAAAGAAAGATTCTGGTGAAACGTTAGAACCTAAAGCCTCCCCCAGGGGGACAAAGCAGCTGGGCCACTGGGCTTCCGGAGGCAGGAGAGAATGTGGTTGCCCCCCAGCTTCCCAACTGCAAGAAGTGCGGCACTCAGGCACTCAGATATTGGAGGGAAAATTATTACTATGTCATATCTCTGTGTAGCCAGACTCACATTCAAACGTGGGAATTAGGACTTTGCTTCTGGCCACGCTGGAATAGTGGGAATGGGGTCCCTGCTCCCACCCTAATGAAGAGCTGGGTGCTAGAGGAGTGAACCATTTCAGAACTTGGGCAACTGGCAGCTTAGCTTAGTGACCTCCAGATAAGGGAAGAAGACGAGGGGAGCCGTAGCGGCCAGCTTTCCTCCTGGAGGTGTGTTTGTGACATGGGGCAGGGAGGTGTCCTAAGCAGAGCTAGGAGGTAGGCGAGGAGACTTGTCGTTCGGGGTCTGAGCCCACTGTGCACACATGCTAGAGAGGAGGGGACCGCACAGCGCTCCACGAGCCAGGGAGAACCTGCAAGGGGGCGTGCCACGGGGTCATGCCACGGGGTCATGCCACGGGGTCAGGCAGGCAGCAGGCAGTGGGATGGGGACCCTTCATGCGGCTGGGAGTCACTTGAATCCCCTGCAACCCAGGGGAGAGCCCTGTCGTCACTCAGGACACTCAGCTCGAGCTCCAGGAGGGCTGCCCATGTAGTGGGGCTGACCTCACCTTAGACAACAGCTGCTGGCCCCTCCCTGCACAAAGCTTCACAAAAATTGCCAGGATCAGCCTGAATAAAGCCGGAGACTCTTAATGGCCGACCAACACAAGGCCCAGCAGCTCTGTTCTGTACAGATGACAGCAGAATCGGGACACCAGCAACATCCAGCGTCTGCTCGAAACTGACATGGCAGAAGCAGGAGCAGGTGACCTGCAGCCTGGGGAAGGAGCCGTCGATAGAAACAGACCTGCGCATGACGGATGGAACGGAAATAGTAACCAGGATGCTCAGGGAGCTGGTGTGACTGACTATGGTCCAGAATTTAAACAATCACGAGCCAGGACAGTTGGCCCTGGACCTGCAGGTGGGGTCAGACATGATGTTGAGACTGGAGAGGCTGCTGCTGCCAAGAGGCGCATGTGACATGGAGGTTAGGCACAGGCTGTCACTGTAAGCCCCTTCACGTTGCCAGGGCCTCAAATAACACAGACTTAACAGTAGTACAACTTCGTAAGGCGATTGGAGGGGTCAGTGCGCGAGTTGCGTAAAGTTCTGGAGAAGCACCCGGCTCCTGGGAAGTGAGGCAGTGACATTGCTCGTGGAAATTCACCAGAAACGTTTCCTCCTTGGCCAAGGCGACTTTCCCCTGAATGCAGCACACTGTGCCCCCCGCCCCAGTGTTTTCTGGTTGTCAATCAGTGTGTCCATTACCATTTATTGGACAGGAGTATCTGGGCAGTTAGTGACCAGCCCCAAGCCAGAACTCATAGCTCTTGGCCTTGAGCTGTTGAGACAGCGGCTCTCTTGGACCCTGAGGGGCCTTGCAAGGCAGCCTGTGGGCCCTTCATCTCCTGCTCCTGACCACCCCTCCCCTTTTCTCCTCAGCATCCTGGAATGCCAGGGCCTCCCCATCGTGAATGGGCAGTGTGACCCTTACGCCACTGTGACACTAGCAGGACCATACAGGCAAGTAGCTGTCACCTGCATCCGGACCTGGCGGGCGGGTCGCAAGTCACCTGGAATGGTGGTGAGGATTCCTCAGGCAGAGGAAGGCAGGATATGCTGTGAGGGAGAATGTATAGTTTTGACTTTCTTTTGTTTCCTTTATTGCCCTAAAATTGTCTTGTAAAAGAAAAATGCCTTTATGTTCTTCCTGTTGAGTATTTTTGGCTCAGTAAAGGTTCCTGATTTGCATACCATCTGGGGTTGGAGACAAACAGAAATATTTATAAGATAAATAAAAGGCAGCAAATTACTTGTGCATTTGATAGCTCAGTCTTAAAGCTGAGAGATTTGGCATCAAAAGTGTTATTTTTAATCCTGGTCCTCCCTCCCTTGATTACAGATCGGAAGCCAAGAAGACGAAAGTAAAAAAGAAGACCAACAACCCTCAGTTTGACGAAGTGTTTTATTTTGAGGTTGGTATTGGACTGGTTTGCATGTGAAGTTGAAACCTTACACCCGAGATTCTTTGGCCAAACGTCTAGATCTGAGGATCTCAGTCCCTCACTTCCTCCTGAAAGAGCTGGGTGACTGCCCACACACAAAGCGTTTCCCCTCCTGCTCTGCAGCTTCGGGGTGAGCTTGCCTCCCCTCCCTAGAAAGAAAGGCCATCTGTTGCTTCCAGAATGACTCAGTTTTGAGCTGAATACTGACCGATTCATACTTTCCAAATTATCAGGACTTTGTGTTGTTTTTTTCACATTGTTTGTCTGGGTTTGGGTTTTTGTTCTTTGGCCTGTTTTCACCCAGTCTTCCCTGAGCAGTGAAGGGAGGCTTGTTTTACCGGAAATAGTGAGGGTTTTGAAGCAAAGAGGAAGTACATTCGGACGCAGATGCCCTGGCTGCCTCTCAGAATGTGACCCACCAAAATTAGTACGATGCAGGGCGTTGAGGGCTGAACACCAGAACAGAACAACAGGTCAACAACACAGCTGGTTTAGTGATAGGACCTCCCGCATGGAATATATTTAGGCAGGTGTTCTTTCTGTCTGTAAAGGTTTCTTGAATGCTTAATAGCACCAGGTCACGAGTAGGTAAGGGTGATTAAGGCCTTCGCTCCTGTCTGCTTGAGCCCGCTGCCAGCAGAAGAGAACTTATGTGAGCGAGGTGTCCCACTTGTTCCAGTGAGTGTTAAGTCAGTGGCTTTGGGGAACAGAAAGCAAGTGCATCCAGCAGTCCTGCCGGAAGGTGGGGCGAGGCTTCCCAGAGTGAAGGATGACCTCTGAGTTGTGTGGGAAGGGGCGTGTGCGTGTGGAGCGTCGGGAGGGTGCAGGAAACTGTCTAGAATGTGGAGTGAGTTTGGTGTGATAAACGAGGAATTTTGGAAAATGAAGTTGGACAGATGAGTTAGCACTAAGGGGCTCATGGGCAGAGAACCTTGACCTTTTTCCGGCTGGCATCTAGAAGCTCACACATTTCTTAGGTGGAGAAGGCCAGTGGCCGACCTTGTTGGGGTGCCCGTGGGGAGGGGTGTGGAGGTGGGATCCTGAGGGCACCTGTGTCCCAGATGCACGTTATGGCTTTATAGTCAGGTGAAGAAAATGGTTCTTAAGAGACTCAGGATAAGTCAAGAAGCCGATGTGGTCACTCTAACCTCAAGCGGGACTCCCATTGCGCCTCCCCAGGCAGGGGTGAAGTTTGCAGCCGGCAGTGGGGAGTTTGTAATGTGAATGCGCATGAAAGACAGCAGCGGCCTCCGCGTCTAGGCTGCCTGGTACGGCTCAGACCAGCACCTTCCAAACTTTTGTTTTTTTTTTAAAAAAAGATTTTATTTATTTATTTTTAGAGAGAGGGAGAAAGAAAGAGAGGGAGAGAAATATCAATGTGTGGTTGCGTTTCACGTGGCCCCCACTAGGGACCTGGCCTGCAACCCAAGCATGTGCCCTGACTGGGAATCAAACCAGCGATGCTTTGGTTTGCAGCCCGAGCTTAATCCACTGAGCTACACCAGCCGGGGCTTTTTCAAATATATATATATATTTTTTTTTTAAGATTTTATTTTCAAACTTTTGTTTTTGGTACAACTCACAGTCAGGCGTAGACTTCACAGGTGACACACTTCCCTCAAACAGCGGCATCCCCTTGTGCGCAGTTCCACTCCCATGAGGAGTGGTGCATGTTTGCTGTGTTGCATAATCTAAAATTCTGGGTCTCAGTTTGCTAGATTAGCGTAATGACCCCCAGATATGATGGAACGTCGTCGTGAGGACCAAAGCCTGCAGGCCCCAGGGAAGGCCGAGACCTGGGCGCTCAGCGCTGCTGGTTGGTCCCCCCCCCATGCCAGCCTCGCTCATGGCCTCAGGCCAGAGGGTCTTTGGAATATGCTTTTGCTTAGAGCTGTGTCCTTTGAGTCAAAGGGCTTGCCCTGCTCCACAGCACACTGCCGCTCATCAGGTTCCACCTCTCTCCTTTTAGCCTCAGCTGGCAAACAGCCTGAGGCTGAGCCCCTGGCAGGGGGACCCTGGGGCCTGGGGCCTGGCAGTTGGTGGTAGGCTTGGGGCTGGCAGGCAGCCTCCTGTAGGAATTTTAACAGGAGGTAGCCTCCAGACCATTTTCTTCCAGGTTAACAACCAGACTTACCCTAAAAACCCTTAAATACCTAAATGAAATTACTTAAAATTCTTAAGAGCCACCTTCATTCACTCGACAGATATGTTAGGGGACAGGTGGGAATAAGACAGAGTAGAAAACAGACCAGCCTCTGCAGCCATCCCACTGGAAGCCAGACACCTTATCTTAGTACTGTGCACCATGCCAGGGGGGCTTCCTGGAGGAGGTGGCATTTCTGAGATACCTGTGGGCTTCCCAGCATGGGCCACAGTGAGGAATGGACTCTGTTGTGAGATGCGCAGGGGTACAGGTTGTAGAAAGGTCCTCATTTGCTGGGAGAGGAGACAAGTGGGGCCCCTGGGAGGCCTGTAGAAGTTTTGACCGGAGGCAGATGAGGCTGAGGCCTGCTTGGTTGTGACTGGTGGGAGCCCTGCGTGGGCAGTACAGGGACAGTTGCCAACAAGTTGGAGGCAGCAGGTGGAGGCAATGAGATGGGAAAGCTGGGGAGGAGCAACTTGGAGGCACAGGGAGTGGAGTGGTCGTCAGAGGAGGATGCTGGGCGGAGGGAGGAACTGGCTGGGTGCTTCTGGGTGCAGGGAGGATTACGAGGAAGTTAGTGGAAAGTGCCCTGAATAGCCCCACGCCACGGCTCCCAGGAAACTGGGCTCCAGTGCAGCCTCTGCTCGGTCACAGTGAGTGGGGTGCAAAGCCTCCTGCCCTGAGCTGACCAGCCCAGGGCAGGCGCTCCGTCTAACTCGCTCTCCCCGCTCTGCACCACCAGGTGACCAGACCCTGCAGCTACAGCCGCAAGTCCCACTTCGACTTTGAGGAGGAAGACGTGGACAAACTTGAAATCCGGTGAGCGAGGGTCAGGGTTTTGGGATTCCTGCGTGGCAGCTGCAGTCTGAATGCCCCTCCTCTGTCCATTTTCTTGTTTTGTTTCTAAAAATGAGAAGGGATAGAAAGGAATTTTAATGTTCTTGGTGATTTTAACACGAGGACGTTGGAAGCTGAAGTCAGTCATAATCGTCCCAGATGTTTGGGTAGTGCTGGCTGAAAACTCAGTTTTCTAGTTCACTTTGCAATGTCTTCTCAGAGTCGAAGGTCAAAGGCTTTGTGCTACTTGGCACGTGCGAGCCTCTGTCCGCCAAGTGGCATTGCCAGCCTGGCACGCCGGTCCTCACTGCTTAGGGACCCTTGTGACACGGGCTTTAGTGTGCAGAGTCGGAGCGTGTCGCCCTAGGAGATTGCAGCATGAATTCACCAGCATCGGTTTTAGATCCACTCGGAGGCCCTCTTCCCATCTCCTCTGGCTGTAGGAAGCCCCGCCCCCCTTGCAGCGCCTCTCCCAGGTTCAAGGTGCGCTGGGACAGACAAACCAGAAGCCAGGTGTGCTTTCCCAGTGTCCTGGGCCAGGGTGACCACACTTAGGTCTGACTAGCCCTGTTCAGGAGAAGCATAGGAGTGCTCCTGATTTGACATGGTTTAAAATCTATTTTCCTTCAGGGCCCGTGAGGCTCAACTAGGAATACCACAGGTATTCATTTAGGGGATGCTCTGGTGTGCCCCCTCAAACCTGCAGCAGCTTTCCAGGCCTCTGAGCAATAACCAAGCCATGGGGGGCCTCCAGGCCAGATGGAGGCTGACTTTTGGGGTACTTGGTACAGGCCAGGGCCCTTACCTCTCCCGAGGGCGGGACCCTGGGACTCTTTCCTTGCCCCTCTCCTGGGCTCAGGTTCTGAGGGATCGTGGCCTCCACCCACAGATCTTGGTTTGAACCCAGTTTTTAGTGTTTCCCAGTAGTTTAAATCTTCCCTTTCAAAATGCTGAGGCCAAGGTAAAGTGACTCCGAGTTGGGAAGGTGCCCACGGGAGGTCCAGGGGCCTTGTTTGAGGCCTGGTCACGCACCACCCACCCGCAGACAGGCGGCACCCCTTTCTTGTTCAGGGAAAGAAGTGTTTCTAGAAGACCGGGCTTTGAATTTGAGCTGAGTGCTAGTTCTTCTTCTAAGCCTACAAACCAAAGGTGTTTTTAATGCGTCTCTTATTAAAAGAGAAGACCGTCTGGTGATTTGTTTGTGTATAGCCAGGGAGGTGTTTCTCAGCAGATTAGAGATCCTTCTGCTTGTCATTCTGAAAGCATCCTGGCACGGGACACTGTTCATCCTCATGGCCCGACACGCATGTGTTCCTGTGGAGCAGCCTTTCCCTTCTGTGACGTCCCTTCTCCTGATCAGACTTGCAGGGGTAACGGACGGACGGGTACAGCCCTAGGGTTCTCCCCTGGTCTTAGAGTTTCAGCTCACGGAATGACCGCTGCTCGAGATGGTCACTGTGGGTGTAGGCAGTGTTCGCTATTAGCACTTGGGAATGTTGTCCTCCTTCATCTGTCACACATGACAGTCGCTATGTCCCTAAATCAGAGGGAACAGTAAGAATCCCACCCAAGGAAAAAGGGTGAGTGACCAAGGTGAGCGCAGGCTTTGCACAAAGACGGCGGTCAGCTGTGCTGTGGCCGCGGCACCGGCTAGCCACCGTCTCCCCTTCTCTGTTGGGGGTGTTCGGCCTCTAGGTCACGAGTAACACCGGTAGGTCGTAGGGATGCAGGGTGTAGGGTTCTGGGTGCAGGTGGAGAAGGAAGTGTCAGAGACAGTTTTTCTTTCCAGGTGCGCTTTCATGTGGTGGAGGGTGGGGGCATGCTGGCTGTTAAATTGGGCAGCCTGGTCAGTCCCCTGTGGGCACCATTCTTGGCAACAGCCTGTGCAGAACTAGACTTCATTTGTTCACTCCACTGTGTTGAACCTGCAGACTGTGGTCACCCTGCTCGGTACTCCTGCTGTGTCTCAGGCGCTCCCCAGCCCTGAGGGGACAGTGGGTCCTGCTACCCTGGGCCCTCTGCCAGGTAAAGGCAGTGGACGCTGTTGGCTTCGGTGCACAGCAGTTTGCTCCCGTTACAAAATCAGGAGCCCCTCACCTGACACCAGGCCAAGACCCTCGTCTGCCTCCACTTCCTCTCATCCCCCGCAGCCCGCGGAAGCGCGCATCTCCATTCCGGAGTCAGCTCGGCTCTGACCTCAGGTCTGAAACGTCCCCGTTGGTGCAGGTCTCTACGGAGACTGACTTGTTGGAGCCAAAGACTCCGTCTTGCTCCACATCCTCTTGGGGAGAAAGCAAGAACACAAGTGGCGCTCCGCTCCTCCCTGGGCCGTTCTGCAAGAAGACCTATGTACTGGCTCTTGTTTTGCAGAGTTGACCTCTGGAACGCCAGCAACTTGAAGTTTGGAGATGAGTTTCTGGGAGAACTCAGGATTCCGCTGAAAGTGCTGCGGCAGTCCAGCTCCTACGAAGCCTGGTAAGCTGACGGCATGCTTGGCCTGGCGTCCGTGAGCTGGTGGGTGGAGGGACAGAGTTAAAAGGATAGGTCAAAAGGATGCAAAGGTGCCTCTTGACAGCCCAAACACAATGGCACGAGTCAGCTTCCTACCTAGCCACCCACTCTTGTTTTGCCGTGGTCCTTACTGGCCCTGGTGTGGCAACGGGTTCAGGTGAGAAAGCACAGGCGGGAGGGCACTGCTGCAGGTGATCGTGCTGACGTCGTAAGTGGTGGCTGGAAGCCTAAAGCAGAGAAGGGCAGGGGCCTGGAAGCCTGACAACCTGGAGGGTAGCTTTCTGGGCCCGCTCACTGAGGACAGGCAGCTGGCACACCTCGGAGCATGGCTGTCCCAGGCCCTGCCCTGTGGCGGCCAGGCGGGACCTTTGCCTGCCGTCAGAAGTGTCCCTGACGAGGAAGGCGTGCAAGGTGCTGTGGGCTCTGGGCAAATCTCCACTTTAATCCGCGTGTCTGAATTGAGGGTCCCCAGCTCTGCCTCACCCCTCACTCACGTATCCCAGAAGACGAAGTTTTCACTTCCCATGTCTATTTTTCATTTTCTTAAGGCTATTTTGTGTTTAGACATAAGGAACGGCCTTTGCTTTATTTCACGTTCGGTTCATAAATCACATTGCTTCACAGCGCATGTCAGCACGGTGAAGCCGCAGGCATGCTGGCCACTGGTGCTCTGTTTCATGCGTCTCCCTTAGCAGACACACAAGATGGGGACAAGGTGCGGGTCATACCACACGCCACGCCACACGCCACACATCTCCCACCACATGCCTCACGTCACACCACACCCCGCACACTGCACCCCTCGCACGTCTGCAGACTCACCAGGTGGGTGGGTACTTGTGTCGTGTCCGGTGGTGGTTTCTTATCCCCAGGAGGTGGTAAAATTCACGTCTTTAATTCCACAAGGCAGCACAGCCCCCAGCTGGGTTCTGGTTCCTGCCGGGAGGCATTGCTTAGCTGAGCAGCCCCTGGCCTTGTCACCGAGGACGTGGCGTTCGCCTGGCAGCGCAGTGGAACCTCTACCCACGTCGCCTCTCTCACTGCCGGGCCAGGACACTCAGGGCAGGCAGGGTTCCCGCAGGGCTGCACGGAGCAGGACCAAAGCGTGGCCTGTCGGGAAACACCACCAACGTGACCGTGCGCCTTTGTGCACAGTGGTCTGCCTTGCCCCCAGCACAAGCTCGCTGTCCCCTCTAATGTTGAAAGCTCTAGTGCACGATTCTTAAGAGTACTTTCAGTTTGCTCTGCTGATTGCTAGCCATTGTCGTGTTAACCTCCACAGGCAATATTTTACTGCAGAATTTCCCTAAACTGCTGCACTCGTTTTCCCACCTTCTCATCCTCTCCTTTTCCTCCACCCTTCCCGCTTTCCCGTCATCAGTTCTGTCCGGGCTCTGTGCAATCAGCCCCGATGGTAGACATCCCGTGGGGAACGCCCGGGTGCACGGGCCCTTCAGGGGGTTTCCTGCAGAATTGCCCTGGAGCTCCCTCCTGCCTTGGACCCCTGCACAGAGCCCTTGACAGGAGGACCAGCCCTGGGAGGTGCTGCCGCCTCACGCCCCCTTGTCCTGTGTCCTGCCCCCAGGTACTTTCTACAGCCCCGAGACAACGGCAGTAAGAGCCTGAAGCCAGGGGACCTAGGGTCCCTGCGGTTGAATGTAGTTTACACAGAAGACCACGTCTTCTCCTCCGACTACTACAGCCCACTTCGGGACCTTCTGCTGAAGTCTGCGGATGTGGAGGTACTCTTGTCCCAGGTGCACCTGTGAACCAAAACCCATCCCTGTCCCCTGTCACCTGCTGGGCGCCTACCTAGCCTTCCTTTACCCATATCCACTCCCTCTCTAGATTCCCCACCCTGTCCCCTGCCCACGACACCTGCCCAGACCAGCACTCAAATCCACCTTCTACCCCCGTGGCCCCCTGTCCATCCCCTAACCCCTGCCTAGGCCCTCACCGCCACCTGGACTGCCTACTCCCTGTTGGTGACTTCCCCTCTAGCCGGGCCCCCTGGGCCTGTGTTGGGCCCAGGAACATCTGCATCTCCCTTTGCTGTGTGAGGAGGGGCTGTGGGGTGGCTCTGGAAGTGGCCCTCGGCTCACGCTGTGTCTCTGCACAGCCTGTCTCGGCGTCCGCGGCCCACATCCTGGGCGAGGTGTGCAGAGAAAAGCAGGAGGCAGCCATCCCACTGGTGCGACTCTTCCTGCACTGTGGCCGGGTGGTGCCCTTCATCAGCGCCATCGCCAACGCTGAGGTCCGCAGGACACAGTGAGTGCCACTGCGACCTCCGCCTGGGCCCCTCGCGTTTCCCCAGGGGGTCGGCCTGGGGCACCCAGATAGCAGCGGTCTCCCTCAAAACATACCAGAGCACAAAGGTGGGGCAGCTACAGGAAACCACGTGGGCTCAGGTTTTCTTTCAGAGACACACTTACTGTTGTTAAGATGCACCTTTTCTCCTGGAAACCCCAAGGTGTGTGTGCAAGAAGGGGGTGAGTGAGGCACCGGTTGCTTTAGGAATGGGCTCAGTTTAGTGTTAAACCCACATAAGGGGACTTGGGTTGCTGTGTCCCCCAGTCCCCAGGACCAGCCAGGAGTCACTCCTTGGTTCCCTTGGTTCAGAAACATCCAGATGCACCCTTGCTGAAAGAGATTATAAGAAGCATAACCTATTCTGTTCACTTCCCTGCCAAATCTCCTGTGCTGGCCCCAGGTTTGGTCCTTAGAAGCATCTGTTCGTTTGCCAAAAACAAGCCTGGAGAGGAGGAGGCACCGTGAGCTCCTGCTCCTTCAGACGGGTTGATGGCAGGGGGCACGTTGCTGGTTTGCCGAGTTGCGCTCGCCGCTGTCTGTGTGCTGGGCTCATGGCACAGGCAGGGCTGGGGGTCAGGAGCCCCTGCTATGTGGCCTCTGGCCGGTCTCACGCTCCTCCTCGAACAGCTGATGGCACACTCGGGGCGAGCATGCTTCTGCATCCGGTGGGCTGGCACTCAAGCGTAGGCTCTGCTGCTTTCTCCACCTCGCTGTGCTGAGGAGACAAATGGCCCCCTCTTGCTGTTTTCCAGGGACCCCAACACCATTTTCCGAGGAAACTCGTTGACATCCAAGTGCATTGACGAGACGATGAAGCTGGCAGGGATGCACTATCTGCATGTCACCCTGAAGCCCACCATAGAGGAGGTGGGTCGGGGTCCCCAAGGGCCCAGGGTCCCTAGGCTGTGTGTGGAGGATTCCCCCAGGAGCCCACTTTTCCGTCGGAAAGTCAGGCAGGCACACAGGGAATGTGGGGCATCGGGGTTCACTGGAATGAGGGGCAGTCTCTGATGCCAGCCTCGTCCCTGGCTCACCACAGGGGCCTTCCAGGTGCAGTTCAGAATCTCCTTCATTCCCTCAAGCTAAACAAATGCTTAAGGAAATCCGGTATTGTAAAGACAAGGCCATACATGACACCTCTCCCCCATAGGCGTTGGCTGTCCCCGAACCGTGAGGCCCCTGCAGCTGCGGAGGCCCTCCCCTTCTCACTGGGGTCAGACACGGTCCAAGAAGCCACACGCTTCCTTTCCAAATGACTCAGCTTTTCTTACCTGGTGCCTTCTTGGGGCACCTGGGCGGGCGTTGCCCCCAGAACAGTTTCATAAAAAACAGGCCCTTGGCCATGTGAGAGAATCCAAAATAGCATTCTGGTTTGGCTGTGCAAGATCCTGGCCGCCCTTTGAAATAAAATCGTTGTTAGGGTTCATGACACCTGATTCCATGTGAGCTAGATGTCTTCAGGAAAGTCCTGTGCCTCCCAGGCCTGTGGCCTCGCATGCTGCCCGGTGCCTTCAGCTGCTGCCCCCTCCTTGTGGCCGAGCGGGGCGCTAGCTGTGGGCAGCTGTCTTTTGAGCAAGGCTCCCAGTGTCTGTCCCTGAACCTGCCACCACTGACCACCACCCTACCTGTGCTCCTGGAGTCTGCCTCACTCCTCCTCGTAATGTTCTTGCCAGATATGCCAGAGCCACAAATCCTGTGAAATCGACCCTGTGAAGTTAAAAGATGGCGAAAACCTTGAAAACAACATGGTAAGGGGTTCGGGTTTATTCGCCAGCACTTCCCAGAGCCTGTCACCTGTCTTCAGGATCTTTGGCACGTGGCCACTGTGGACACTCTGTGTCAGGGTGGCGTGGGGCATGCAGGTGCAGGAGTTGACTTTAACCTGGTGTCAAGTGACAAGTTCCGGTCAATGATTGGTCATCATGTCCACGCCCCGCCCCTGCCCCACCCCCCCACATCGAGGCGGCCTCACCAGCCTCATGGGTCTTCCCACCTCTCAGCAAACACAGGCCCTAAACCTGGCCACCCCGGGCTGTTCCCAAAGCTGAATATAAAAACCTTAATTTTGACACTTCACCCAAATGTTGTAGTCTTTTTTATGATTTCTTCATCGAGATCATGCTATGTCTTTGTCATGCCTTTAAAAAAAAAAGACCACAAAAAGAGGCGGGATTCTAGCCTTCAGGAACTTACGTTTCAGTGAATTTGTCCTCTGTTTAGTTAAGGAAGTTGGGGGTAGAGGAGCAGAACACGGTGTGGCTTTTCCCCACACCCCAGAACTCTGATTATTTGCACCATATGAATTACTGTAACTACTCGGTATGTGTTTTAAGAGAGGTGGTTTTTTCATCGTGATGGGAAGTACACCTTTTGCTGCCACGGCTCCCCTCGGCTGCCCCGAGCCGGTCCCTGGGCTTGGACGCGCTCCCTCCCCGGGGTGGTCCTGGCACTCCCTGCAGCCTGGGGAGGGAGCCGGACCCAGATAAGCACTGTTGGGGTGCCCCGCCCACACCTTGTTGCAGGAGAACCTGCGGCAGTACGTCGACCGCATCTTCAACGTCATCACCAAGTCGGGGGTGAGCTGCCCGACTGTCATGTGCGACATTTTCTTTTCCCTCCGAGAGGCAGCTGCCAAGCGCTTCCAGGGTGAGTCCTCCGTGGGTAGGCTTGCGCCAGCAGAAAGCACCTGTAGGCCCTCTGCCAGGTGCTCCCTTTCTGTGCTGCATGCTTCCCAGCCCCCAGAAAGGCGGTTCTAACGGAGCTGCTGGGCCAGGGCTCAGATGTCAGCGCGTGGAGCCCTTGCCATCTGTGCCCTGCTGGGCTGTGCTTCTAGTCCCCGCCTGCACTTGTCCTGGGTGAGCAGGGCTCCGGCCCAGGATGGAAGGCAGCTGGCTGAGTTTTGTCGCAGTGGACTATTCGGGACAGAGCGTTAACCTATCTGGGCCTGGGTTTCTGTAGTCAGGGAAGCCGCCCTTCCAGGTGGTCCCGGCAGTTTCTCGCCGCGGTCCGTCGTGGCCTCGCTGGGTGCCGTGTGCTCTGACTCTGCCCAGCTGCATTTAAAGAAAGATAGGATGAGCCCTTTGGGGAATTGGGACTGCAAGGGTCCGGGCATGAGCCCCCTCTTTTTAACTAGGCTGATTCCTTGGGAGGCACTTGGAGCTACCATGGCAAAGCAAAGGCATCCAGCCCTGGTAGGCAGTGTCAGGTTAACTGAGGCCCTGGATGCCTGGCACTAACTGGCTCAGAGCAGGTCTTGGAAGGCTGAGAAGGGCTGCTTGGTCCCTGGCCCCTGCCTGGTCCAGCAGGCACCATCCCTAACCCGCCTTGTACATCCCTGGGAGCCCATGAATCAGCCCAGGTGTGACCTGCTGCCTTGGAGAACCACTGAAACTTCGGCCTCTGAGCCCCCAGGGCAGTCTCTGTCCCTGACGTGAGACCCAGCCCCTTCCTTCCACCTGCCGAGCAGCTCAGCCTCCTCCAGCAGTGAAGCTGGGCCAGGACCTCTGGCTTTCAGGGAGCTGGGGCTCTTTCTAGGACCGAAAGCATCCATGGAGTCTGGGGCGGGCACTTTCCAAGTACACCAAGCCTCTGATCCCTTTTGGAATAAGAGGGAAGTAAATAAATAACAAACAAACCGTATCCTCCCATCCCAGGTGTGCGTAAACCATCCAATAATGAGCCGTATCCCTGTAGGGCCACTAGGGCCTGCTGAGCAGGTCATGCCTGTTACAGCCCAGCTGGCAGACAGTGTTGAGCTTTTAGTAACAGTGAGGTGGGGACAGAGAGGGAGAGAGGCTGTGGGGCCAAGGAGAGAGCTGCAGGCCAGCCCTGTGCCTCCAGGGTACCCCCGGGAGCAGCGAGGCTCTGGGCTACAGCCCCTCGCCCGGTCCTCTGCCGTCGTCTGCAGAAAGCCTCGCTGAGTTGGCTCTCTCTGTGTCCTGGCTGCAGACGACTTGGACGTCAGGTACACGGCTGTGAGCAGCTTCATTTTCCTGAGGTTCTTCGCGCCTGCCATCCTGTCCCCCAACCTCTTCCAGCTCACGCCCCACCACACGGTAAGCGCGTGTCAGCCGTTGCAAACTGGGAAAATAGTCCTCCCGCTCTGGTGGGTGATGCTGGGCAGGCTCTCTTCACCAGGTGTGTGAAGGTGGCAGAGACGGCCATGCCATGGTAACCGGGTTGTGAACCTAAGTTTTGTCAGTTAAAACATGGATGGTGTGACCAGGTCTTAACTGCTGGCTACTATTAGGCTCTCCCTCCCACTGTGGGAAGAGCTAAGTATTTATTACCTTATGTGTATTCAGTCATTTATTCAGCCAGTCAACAAGTGTTCGTTGAGCACCCACTGTGTGCCAGGCTCTGAGCGTTCATGGAGCTGACGTCAGTGACGCACAAGGAAGGAGGGTGCCCGGTGGGGACAGTGTGGGGCGGAGAGCCCAGGGCGAGGGGATTCAAGGGTGATGGGCCCATTCCTGGTCTTGTTGGTTTTAAATTAAACTCCAAACCCAGTGATGGGAAGAGAGGTGACCTGGGAGACGCAGAACTGGGGACGGTAACGGGACAGGGATGCTGCTAAGTTCAAGACGCTCCTTTTGCACGTCGGGTCCAGAGTGCTGATTTCTAGTGGCTCTTCTCATGCATTGCCATTTGGGGAGCTGTCCAGCGCTTTGTAGAAATACTGGGGTCTGGGGTGGCCTGAGATCCTGCATTTTTAGCAGCTCCCAGGTCAGAGTAGAAGGGTCTACATGAACTTTTCTGAACCCAGTGTTGTTTGCGTGTTTGTGGTTTGTCCACGGACAACACGCGTGTGTGATGCAGCTTTCAGGCGGCGTCATTCATTTTGTCGGTGGTGTAGCTCTGGGCTCGATCACACTGTGTCCCTACAAAGGAGGTGACACTTGCCTCTCTCTCCCTGTCTGACAGGACCCGCAGACCTCCAGGACGCTGACACTCATCTCGAAGACTATTCAAACTCTGGGCAGCCTGTCCAAGTCCAAGTCTGTAAGTCAGTTCTTTCAACCATCTCGTTTGCAACGAGAAAGAAAGAGTGTGTGCTTAATGCGATTACAAAGATAAAGAACAATAGGACTGGCCAGGCATCCCCACCAACCAGCTTAGAAGGTAGAACATTCCAGCACTGGCCGAGGACCTCTTTACACTGCTGAGCTGTGAAACTTTGGTTTTTGAGGATAAAATTAGGATGGCGCGTGGTGTGCTATCGTCGCCTGCGGGACGGCTGGCACGTCCACTCCCGTGTCTGGATCCAGAGACCAAGTCTCCCCTGCGCAGCTGCTGTAGCCCTGGTGCAGTGAGGTGGCCGTGCCCTCGGCCTTGAGTGTCTGAGGACATTTGCATCTTAGGAAGGTCCAGTCATTGCCTGGTGACCGGAGGGCCCGTCCACCTTCAGCCAGCAGAACGCCCCTTTCTGTCCCTGGGTGTCATGCTCATTTTACCCTCTTTGGTGACAAATCTGTGTTACTCCTTCATTGTTGCTCACTTCAGACTGGATTTGGGTGCTGAGGGCGTCCCGAGGGTCAACCCCAGGCTGTGTGGCCCCAAGAACAAGCCTATGACAAGCAGTTTTGAGGATGCTGGAGCTCATGCGCAGATAGTGATGTGAGGAGCAAGGGGGCATGCTCCCTGGGGGTGGGGCTGAAGGCTGGTCCCAACCGTGGCCCAGCTGGCCCAGCTGCAGGGCAGCCTGCCCTTCTGTCTGGAAAGGGTTGAGCAGCGACCCACAGAAGCCACACCAGCCGCCTCGCTATGTTCTTTGTGGGGCCGTGAGTGAACCAGGGTCCCATCCCTGTAGGCAAGCTGCTGCCCTTTGGGGCCAGTGCTTACCTTTCTGAGTCAGAGTAAAGTGAAAGGTGTCTGGTGGCCAGCGGGCAGCCTGATGTGCACTGACCGATTACTTCTGTCAATCAAACCCAGTGTTTGTTGGCTGGAAATTCTCATAAACAGGCACCTGCCAGGTCAGGGGTCTGCACAGAACCTGCCTCATTTTCACATCCAGAAGTAGCAAAGTGACCTAAATATGGAAACAGTGCAGAATGGGGTGAGGCCTCTGCAGTGGTTGTTGGAAGACCCCTCCTGAGTTCCTGCACTTGGCCCCGACCCCTGTCCATACCCTTCGGCTCCCAGACGAGGCTCCATGACAGAGACCACGTCTGGGTGCGGTGTCAACTTTGTGGACCCGGAATCCAGACGTTAGTGACTACAGGGCAGGGTGTTGAGCTGTTTGTGATAAAGAATTCGTCAAAGACCCCCTGACCCAAAATAGTTAGCTTTTGGACACGCCGCGCGAGCGGAGTTGGTCTCCTGTGAAGGTTTCGGCCTGCCGCTGTGCTCCAAGGTCTGCTGTGCAGGCTGAACTTCCGGGGCAGCCCCTGTGTCCCCAGCGATTGCCAGCACCTTCCCTGGGCTTAGCCACCGTAACCGAGGCTTGTCACAGCCCGTGCCTGTGGCGTTCTCAGGTCTGGGACACGAGCCACGAGGCCTGTGGGCCTCTGTTAAGAGAGCTGTTTCATTTTAGGCCAGCTTTAAGGAATCCTACATGGCTGCATTTTATGAATTCTTCAATGAGCAGAAATACGCAGATGCAGTGAAAAATGTAAGTGCTGACATCGGTTCACATAGAACTAGCCCCCGCCCCTGCATTATGTGTTGTTTCTAAGGAACAGAGTTGCTTTTTTTAAAACGTTAAGTTTAAATTTGAATCATATAAAATTGACCATTCGCCATTTGAAATAGTTGAGACCGTTTGGTCCATGCTCAGTTGGGCAACCACCCCGCCCCTCCGGGCGCCAGGACCCCCTCCCCGCCCCCGGGCTGCTGTGAACTCCTACACTGTTCTTCTTTGGAATCTGACTGGGGGATCCTCACCATTTTCATGTCCAAGTTCTTTCTCTATGTGACTGAGCACTGCACCTGCATGGACTGTCTCCTCCTTTTGTTCCATAAACTCCCGTGTCCTGCCAGTCCCAGCTGCCTGCTCCTGGTGCCTCAGTCACGGAGCCCTAGGACCCCAGACCCAGAGTTAAGGAAGTGTGCTTGGGAGAAACTATTCTAATCCTAAACTTTTTTTCTTCTACTTAGAAGCAATCATGCTTAATGCTCAAAAATCATAAAAACCATGACCTAGAAGGGGAGGAAGGGAGAGGAGCTGGGGGCAGTCACCAGTTGATGGAAGGAATCCAGATAGGCCGTGGGGCAGTTGAATTGAGCAGGGAGGCACCCCCCCCACACACCCCCTTGCAGCAAAACCACAGGGGAGGGCTCTTGGGAGGTGAGGAGGCCCTGGAAGGAGAGCCTTCTCTGCTTTACATTCCATGGGAGATGCGGTCTCGGTTCACTGTTAGAACGCGGGACTGCCAGGTGTTACCTGAAGCCTGGCAGCTTTTCAGGCCAAGTAATGGCTGGGGGTGCAGTGGGGCTTTCCCTGGAGGAGCCAGTGGAGGTCGGGGTTGGGGCTGGAAGCTTCTTAGCCACAGTGGAGACCAGCAGACAGTCCCCTCAATTCTCAGAGAGGAACCCACTGCCCTGGCGCCTGCGTCCCGGATTCTCCTCTCTTCCGGTGTCAGACAGGGACGCAGAGCATCCTCAGCATCATTCACACTCGAGAGTGAATGTGTTCAAGGTGCCGTTTCCCCTGTAATACTCCGGTTGCTTTCCCACTTCAGTTCTTAGATTTGATCTCGTCCTCTGGGAGAAGAGACCCCAAGAGTGTGGAGCAGCCCATCCTGCTTAAGGAAGGGTAAGGCTCGCTGGTGCTGCTGCGCAGCCAGAGGGAAATGCAGGTGGCGGGGCGCTCCCAGTCTGTGTCGGCCATGAAGCGGGGTACCTGTGCCCTCAGGGCTGGTGGCCTCCCAGGTCACAGGCAGCCAAGACCCTTTGGGGCTGTCCAGGCCCAGGAGAAGCGTGGCCTTCGTCCACCAGTCTTCAGCTCCCCAAGACTGCAGCCAGGGCATGTGCAGATGTGGCGTGTACGTTCCTTTCTCTGTGCCTGTGCTCTGCCGAATTTGTGGTGGAGAAATGCTTGTCACTGGGAGGGAAGGAGGGTAAGAGACTGACCCCGAATAGTTGGGCATTCATGTACAGTTGACTCAGTCACACCTGAGTTCAAGGCCTTTCCTTCCTCTCCATCAGCCCGTCCTTCCTGAAGCTTCTGTCAGGAGGCACTAAAGCACAGCACGTGCCACAGGGCAGGCACTCCACGTGGCCTGTGCCTTGCAGAACACGCCTGCGTGGCTCTGAGCCTGCGCCAGTGCCTTCCCTTTAAGAGCCCCTCGTCAGTATTTTCCGTGTGGAATGTGAGAACAGGGTGGCTGCTTCGTGGGAGGTCTAATAAACCCCCCGCCTTCACCACCTTGTTATTTAAAGTTATCACCAGCATGGGGGCTAAACTTCCCTAAAGTAGAGGCATAGGCCTTTGAATGTTCTCATCCTATCACTTGGAAATAAAATCGGAAGGTGCTGATAATCCACAGCCTGCATCACGTATCACAGACACGAAAGTGGCGAGTTGCTTGACTTGTGGCACAGGACGGGGGAGCTCGGCGGAGCTTGCCTGACCCGTGGGACATTCACCCCGATGTGTGCTGCTTACCGCAGGTTCATGATCAAGAGGGCCCAGGGTCGAAAACGCTTCGGGATGAAGAATTTTAAGAAAAGGTGGTTTCGCCTGACAAATCATGAGTTTACCTACCAGAAAAGCAAAGGTAACAAGAAAAATGCGCTTTCTTCCTTCTTTTCACGTACCTTTACTCCGAGGGACCCGAGTCTTGTTTAAGCCCCGCGTCACCGTCTGCTTCTCTGGGTTGAAACTAAGAGCAGAGAAGGTGTGTCCCTCAGAGTGTGCAGTTTCTGTAAACAGGAGAGCAGGGAGACACCCACGCGGTGGCCCGGCTGGGAGTGGGGCACGTGCCGGCAGGTCCCGCATCTCCAGGTGGGGCAACCAGGGTCTCACAGGGCAGTGAGTGTCTCATCCTATTTTGGCTGCATCCTCCTGGGTCAGAGATGGCTCAGATTTAGATCATGGAGTGGTGAGAAAGTAGTTTCTCCCTACGAGAATATGGGGACGTGGTCTCTGTGCGACAAGAGGCTTTCGTGTCGTGATGGGTGCAGGTGCTGGGCGTTGCTGGGAGCAAGTGCAGGGGGCTCAGTTGTTCTGTGGACACAAAGGACCCACTTCCGGGCCTTCCTGACCACAGCCGCTCGGCCCCCTTAAGCCCAGGGGCTGTCAGTTTCTTAGCCTTCTCACCGAAGGAGGGGGACCCTAATGCCGCCTCCTAACCCAGCATGAACCTCTGGGGCTGCCCACTCATTAGCCCCTGTCGCCGCAGGAGACCAGCCTCTCTACAGCATTCCCATCGAGAACATTCTGGCCGTGGAGAGACTGGAGGAGGAGTCCTTCAAGATGAAGAACGTGAGTGCACCCTCTCCGGGTGCTCTTTTGGGGCTGCTCTCCCTTCTCCCTCCCACACCCTGCCCCCTGCTTCTCCTCTTGGGGGGGCCCCACATCACCTGGGTGTTCGCGAGACTGTGGCCGAACCTTGGAGCAGAGCGGCCTGGCTCTCCCTGCCCGGTCGGCCAGGGCAGGCAAGTCCTGCAGGAAGACGGCTCCCCGGTGGCTCTGTGACCGGGCGCAGGTCCGGCTGCCTGCTACTGCGAAGGCCGGTGCTCGAGAGGCCGGTGCTGATGGAAAGGAAAGTGGTTTATTTGCAGATGCTGGCCACCTGGAGGATGGGGGACTGGTGTCACAAAGCCCATCGCCTCCTCTCAGTGAGGCAGAGGTGTTTATAAGCAGGGAGAACACAGCAGAGACTGGGCGGGGGGGTGGGTTGCAAAGTTCTCTACGTGCAATCGAGCACAGTCCAGACGGATAAGGCAGGTGACCGTGTGGCGTGCGTCATCCTGGTTTAGCCATTGTCACTTCGCATCATCTTGGTTTTACATCACCCTGGCTCCATGGTCGAAGGTCAGCACAGCCCCCAGAGCTGGGATGCCTGAAGGTCAGGTTCTGTGTCTTCTGACTTAGTTCCCAGGATTCTTACACAAACGTGCTGTTTGTCTACACGCTGAGAACGGTGGGGAAGTCACAACTGCCACTGTCACCGCTCCAGGGGTCCAGGGACTCTGCTAAAGGACACCAGGGACAGTCTCTGGGGCCATGTGGAATTTCTTTGAAATTTTTATTTTGATCTGATTTTGAACTTACGGAAAAGTTACAAGACTAGAACGAGGACCTGCCATGTCCCCTAACCCAGTGCCCCGTTTGCCGAGCATACTCTTTCATTCTTCCCCCATCTCTCTCCACGTATGATGTACATATTTTTTCCCTGGGCCATATACGTACTTCAGTGTTTCCTAAAGACAAGGGCATTTATAGACTCTTCCACGGTTCCCAAAGCCGGGATACCCAGCCCTGATGCAGCAGCGCTGCTAATCCACAGTCCGTGTTTAAGTTTTGCCGGTTATCCCACTAACATTTTTTATACTGTTGGCTTTTTTTCCTGCTGGCCTGCCATCTAGGGCCACATGGTCTGTTACTTCTCAGTCATCTTCCTTATTCTGGAACATTCCTCAGTCTTTACCCCTATTTCGTGGCGGTGGTATTTTTGAAGCATACATGCCAGTTCAGTGGACGTCCCTCAGTTTGGGTGTGTCAGGCCATCTGCTGGGTGTGTTCAGGTCACGCGTCCCCTCGGGAATCCCAGAGGTGCTCTGGGCCACCTGGTGCACCCCATCAGGAGCCATGGCGCATAGTTGGTCAGTGACTCATGGGGAGCTGCACGGAACTGTGTCCTGTCCTGGTCCCAGATTCTTCCCCGTCGGCGATGACTTTCCGGCTGTCCGTCATTCCTTTGCTACTTTTTGTTGGCTTTCTCCTGTGCCTGGCTTTTCCTTCTCCCCCGGGACAGGCTGATTCACTTCCTTGCTGGGACTGTAAGGACTCCTATGGCCCCACTTTATTCAGGGCCTGGAGTCTCGCTGCTCCGGGAGGCTGGCCTGTTTCTACCCAGCGGCCCGGCCCGGTGTACACCGCTCGGTGCACGCCGCTTTGCGCACAGCGGCATTGCCTCCCCTGCGGGCTCTGCCACAGACGCCAGGCTCTCGGTTTACAGAACAGGACCTCAGGTCAGGCTCTGCCCCTTGGAAGTGGACGGGGGATCGGCCCCATCCTCTTCCCTCTCCTCTCGTGTCTGCCTGCCTCTCACTTGTTGGTGCAACTCAGAGGTCCAGTATTCAGTAGGTGCCCAAGGCCACACTGGGTCGGTGGGGGATGCTGGGAATCTGTTTTGGCTGAGCCTGGGCTGAAGAGTCACAAGGTGCTTACATCTCTGTCTGGGGCTGAGATCAGCTCCCCAGCCTGCTGGACAGACGGAGGAGGTGGCTGCACCCTGGGCGCTCAGCCGGTAGATAGCAGCTTCTGCTTGCCCTGCCCAGTTTTCTTTCTTTCTTTTTTTTTTTTTTTTTTAAGATTTTATTGATTGATTGATTGATTAGAGAGAGGGGAAGGTAGGGAGAAAGAGAAGGAGAGAAACAGCAATGTATGGTTGCCTCTCACATGGCCCTCACTGGGGACCTGGCCTGCAACCCAGGCATGTGCCCCGACTGGGAATCGAACTGGGACTCTCTGGTTCCCAGCCCGCACTCTATCCACTGAGCTACACCAGCCAGGGTGCAGTTTTCTTAATTTGATTCCTTGTCCTTCCCCAGGACTATCTGAGGCCCTTTCTTGGACAAGTAGATGTGGGGGTTTTTCCCAGACCTAAGGGATGTTCACACCGTTGTACCTGCTCCATGAGCTGGAAGGCCCGCCTTCTTTGCAGGCGACTTCCTGTAGCATGTCTGTGCCCCACCCTCTGCAGGAATGGGGGACGGGAACGCTGTGCCCTTGGCTGGCTGCATTCTCAGACGTCCACGGAAGGGCACAAGTGTGGAAGCTGTCCTGGCAGCATCTGTGAGCTGTTTTGGTTCTGTAGGCCCTTAATTTAGGTTTAGAATAATTCCCTAATTTTAGCATTGTTTGTTCATCAGCCTGTGTTCTCCTGTTGCCTTCCTCAGAGCCAGCTTCCCCGTGACGCTAACCACTAGGCTAATGTCCTTTCCACTTGAGAGGCATTTTTGAAGGTTTGCTGTGTTCCGAGCCCTCTCGCAGGGTGCAGACTGCCAGAACAATCAGGGCAAAATACCTCCTTCCAGGGGCTCTCCTCCCCAGGGCACTGGAGTCCCGCACAGGTCGGCGCAGTGTGAGGCCCATGCAGCAGTGTGTATGCGTGACTCACAGCTCCTCTCCCCGGAACCCGCCCCTCTTGTTCCTTCTTCCTCTCGGTGCATACCCTCGCCCCTTGGGAAAGGCCACTGTCATCCTTCTTTGCCATCCTGACTCCTGGGACCCCTCATGCCTCTGACAAGCCCAGCCTGAGAGCCTCCCAGCTCTGCCTGCCCACCTCCCCTGTTCACCCCCCGCCCCCACGTCTGTGTGCAGCACCCAGCCCTCCCGGATGCTCTAGGACCTTGGCACCTACTGTCATTGCTGCCCAGGGCAGGTTCCAACCCTGCTTTCCCCGCTCAGCTTGATGAACTCTTCATCATCCTCCGATCTCAGCTGGAGGATTGTCGGTTTAGAGCTTCTACAGCGACCTGCCCCCATCGGGCTGCACCCTTACCCAGCCCCTGCACTCCATGTGTGCTTTGTCTTGCTGGCTGGAAGCTCTTGAGGGTGGAAACTCTGCCCTCACTGTGTCCCCAGGATCTAGGACAGTAGCTGGTACTCAGGAATGTTTGTTGAATGGACGAGAAGTGAGACAGGCAGTGGAAGCTCTGAAAAGCCTGGCAAAGGAAGTGGTGCCTGCCTGGAATGAGGAAGAAGGGTCCCCAGGTGGTCAGTGGGGGAAGGAGAGGCCTCAGATGGAGGCAGTGTGTGCCGAGGCCCTGAGGCAGATCTGGGGGTGAGGCCAGGAAGGTGGGCAAGATGAGCTCTGACGTACTTTCCCCAGAAGCCCACGCAGCTTAAAAAAAGGGGACCCAAAGTTAGCAGCCACAGTCAACTTCAGGAGGCCCCGTGGGCGGGCCAGGCAGTGCTGCTCTTTCGCTTTTCGAACGGAGACCCTTGAGGCGCCCTGGAAAGGAAGTGCCTTGGCCAGGCTGGCCGGGGGTGACCAGCTGAGTCACATTGGCCTTCATAGTCCCCCATGGCTGCTCCTGTGTGCCGCGGGGAGGGGGCTTTGACTTCTGTTTTCAAGTTCAGGGGCAGTAGGAAGACCTTTGTACTCCCTGCAGCCACTGGGCTTGTCTGGGCCTCCGGGCCAGTTTCAGGCCCTTTGCTGTAGCCCCTGGGCTGGTAGGCATGGAAAATGACGAGCCTTGTGGTTCGGACAGAAGGTAATGACCCCTGTGGTTCTTGCTGGCGGTCCCCTGAGCCCGCGCTCTGTGTCCTCAGATGTTCCAGGTCATCCAGCCCGAGCGAGCACTGTATATCCAGGCCAACAACTGCGTGGAGGCCAAGGCCTGGATCGACATCCTCACCAAAGTGAGCCAGTGCAACAAGAGGCGCCTCGCCGTCTACCACCCCTCCGCCTACCTCAGCGGCCACTGGCTATGCTGCCGCGCCTCCTCGGACACGGCCCCCGGCTGCTCCCCCTGCACCGGGTAGGTCTGCGCCTCTCCCGCCGCCCAGGGCAGACAGGCACAGTTCTCTGGCTCGTGCACCCTTTTGGTCAAGGGGTCAAACTGGGGCTAAAATGCAGTCCCCTCACACTCAGCAGACCTCACACATGCAGGCTGGCTCTCCAAGGCTGTTCTCTGAATGGCCTGGGAGCCCCCACCCCAGGGAGCCCCGGACTCATCCTCATGCAGACTCTGTGCAGACTGGCAGGAGCTGCGAGCCTTTGTGGGTGCTCCTGTCCCTTCCGGCGGTCAGAGCCATCCTTGGGGAGTGGGTGGGCAATGAAGGAGGGGTGCCCATGGAGAGAAAAGACCCCCAGGGGCAGGTTTTGCTGTCTTGTTTCTTCTAAGAAGAGTCAGGGAGTATCCCGCCCTTCTGATTACACCCCCTTGGATTTGTCCAACTGACACCCCTCCTTCCCCTTGGGCCCTTCCCCTCAGACCAACCCCACTGTTAGCTGGGCCTCCTAAAGGTCATTAGAGGCTCATCTCCAGCATCCTGGAAGGGGGCCGGTCCCTGTGTCCCATGTGACTGGGGAGAATAGCAGCGACTGCTGTATGTTGTGGTTGTGGGTGTGACCGGTTGCCCCAAAGCTCCTGGGAAGTGGGCATAGAAAATGCGGCTTCGCAGACAAAGAAGCTGAGACTCGGGATGAGTCCCCGCTGGATCCCACCCAGCAGTCTGTGACTGAGCCCCCATCCTGTCTCCGCTGAGAGGCTGGGTGCTATGTCTGGGGGAAGGGCAGCTGCTGTTCCCTCAGGAGGAGCAGGAGCCCACCACAGCCTAAGGAAGGAGAGGGGACCTGCTTGTCCCTACCTGAGGCAGCCAAGTGACCCTTCAGGGCACAGGGCCCAGGTGTGCCCGTTGGGGCTATTTTTATTCCAGGTCATTTCTTTTCACAGCAAAATAAAAGTCTCCCTTGTTTGCTCACTGCCCTGGCAGGTCCGTGGGTACTGAGAGGCTGCCAGTCCTCCCGGACTGTGGACGGTCACTTCTCAGTGCTTGTGCGTTATTTCACAAACACACACAAATGCCCCGGTCCAGTCGGGGGTACACTCAGTGTCGGACCACTCCATCTTCTTTAGTGATCTTTAAACAAATCGATGTCGGGATTAACAACATTGTGCTTTCCATTGTTCTCACCGTGTTTGGGCAGCGGCCTCCCTGCAAACATCCAGCTGGACATTGACGGGGACCGAGAGACGGAGCGCATCTACTCCCTGTTCAACCTGTACATGAGCAAACTGGAGAAGATGCAAGGTAAGGGCTGGGTGTGGTCCAGCCTCTGCCACACAGATTGCAGGCAACCTTGGGGACGCCCGGCCAGGGTCCTGGTGACGCAGGGAGCTTTGCACAGGGAAGACTCGGGGAAGCACAGGCTGACCTCACCCTGTCGTGCTTCGCTCTGTGGTGAGTCCCGGAGTCTGTGTTTTCGTCAGCGTCCTGGGGAGCCCCCCGCCGGCAAATCAGTCACCTCTCTCTGAAGGCATTGATGGTTAGCATTTTTTAGCAACAAAATAATTTTAACTAAAGTATGTACATTGGGTTTTCGAGACATAGTGTTATCGCACAGTTAATAGACCACAGCACAGCGTAAACATAACTTTTATATGCACTGGGAAACCCAAAATTAGTGTGACTCATTTTATTGCAATATTCACTTTACTGTGGTGGTCTGGAACTGAACCCACAGCATCTCCGAGATGTGCCTGAAACCACCCCCCAACTGAGCCTCCCTGTTCCACGTGTGGTGTCGTTGTTTACAGCTTTCTGCAGGCATCTGTGGGGGGGACAGTGGGGTCCTTGGGACCGTGGATGGTCCGCACGAATCACCCGAGTACCTGTTCCGTCGTCCAGTGCTGTGTCTTGTTCCTGGGCTGCTTTATGAAAGCGTACCTGTTGCCTTGCTGAACTCAACACGCACACGCTCCCGGCATTTCCCTAAGTCTTGGTTTTATAGACCTTATGAAAGAGGAAGTGTGGTGAGTGTGTGCTTACTGTGATCCGTTCTAGCTGGTGTCCATTTTAGTTTCTCCTCCCTGAGCTTAGCTTATAATCTATGTATTATCATCAATACTACTCCATTCAAGGATTTCGCATCTGAGAGTGGCTTAAGGGCTCCTCTTTCTTCATGGTCTCAGCAGTTAGCACAACTCACCCGCCTCAGTCCCCTGATGTCCTCCAGGGTCAGGGCCCCTCCCAGGTCACCCCCAGCACTCCCCCGCACAGAGTATGCTCTTTGGAGCCCTGGGACAGGATTCTTCCAGGGTGGAGAGGCCTCGGTTCAAAGCCAGCTTTGGCGTCCGCTGTGAGACGGACGGGGCAGGTCATGCGCCAGGCCAGCCCTGATTTCCTCTTCTGTGAGATGGGGCAGAAGTTCCGCCAAGCCCGTTGGGTAATCTGGGAATTGAGCGGTGAGGCCAGAGCTGAGAAGGGCTGGGTCCCCACTGCCTGTGTCCTTATCCACGTCACCGTCGCCCTCGTTGGTGTCCCTTGCCAGGGCCTTTGGTGATTCCTCCTTTGTATCCTAGCTGCAGACGAGAAATATCTTTTAGTTTCTGTTTTTTTAACAAGCTTCACAAACAATTGCTAATTCAGGTCTTAGCTCTCTTGACCTGACC
>PVJI01014526.1:0-43783 GCA_004026765.1 Micronycteris hirsuta
TGGGATCACCTACCAACACAGCACCCAACAGTGAAAGGCCATGGTCTTTTTTGTTTGGTTGGTTGGTTGGTTGGTTTTTGCCTTTCAGAGAAAGAGCCCGCTGAAGACAAACCCACCTTTTCTTTTCTATTTTTTCCCTCTCTTTTGTTCTAAGGGGCCAATGCACTGGTTTCACATTCACATTCACCTGGACACTCACCTTTCACTTGGCTGAAGAGAGGACAACAGTCACGTGAGGACAGTCTGGAGGGGGAGCCTTAGGGGAGAGGCATGGGGGAGTGGCTCCTGGGTTTCTGGTGCTGGGATGCAGCAGCATACGGCAGCAACCTATCTGCTTGAGAAAAGGAAGCTCCTCCCAGGGGAAAAATAATGACCCTTCCCTGTGGAAAAACCCCTCAAGCCAGCCTCTGAAAGCCTCCTAGCCCCACCCTCTGGAATCCCACTTGCCACACCCTTTGAAATTCTGCTTGCCCTACTCAGCATTTTTCTTACTTTCCCCCAATTTTCATCTTATCCTCTGCCGAGGAGACAGCAATATGGGTGGACCCAGGGGTGTTAGAGTCTGACTTTAGGGCATGGCCATTCCATACACTTTCCCAGGAACCTGACTGGTGCCTCCTCCTCATAGGAGACCTTAGGAATACCATCAGACCCAAACTCTGGCTTCCGGGTATCCCAGCTGCTACCCTACTAGGAACTTCACCCTGCTGAGTTCAGAGAAATAATCTGGGACAAACTCAGATGTGTAAACAAACCCACCATCTTCCCAGAAGCCTGAATGCCACCTCCCACAGTTGATCCAGGGACCCCATCCTCCTGATTCCACTAGAAACTCTCTCAGAAACAGATGGGTCAGCAACCAGACTAAGACTAATGTCAGGACCACAGGCAGAGGCAGGTGGAGGCAGTACCTGTGGTGCTTTTGGCCATTAGTTGATGCACCCTTGGGCCTTGTGCTGATAAAAAGCCATCAGTGCAGAGCAGTGAGGGCCACACCGGATGCAGTCAAACCTAGGGAGAGCCACAGACTGTGGATCACTTGTGGCTTTGGAGAGGCTGCTTAGACCTAGACAGGGACAGCATCCTAAACGTTGCTGAGGTATGAAGTACCTAAACATTGGCTTGCACCAGCTTCAGAACACTAGAGGCATATCCAGAAGGAGAAGGCAGCAGGCAAACACTAAACTCTGCTGAGGTGAAATCCACCTCGATCTTTTTCATTATTTATGTTATTTTTTCTTTCACATAGATTTTTAACATTTTTTCTTCAATTTTGTTTCTATTTTTCTTTTTTATTTCAAATCTCTTATTCTCTTTTCTTACCATTTTTGCCTTCTTCCTTTCCTTTCTTGTTTTCATGTTAAATTTTCTTCTTTACCTTTCTTTGCCCTCTTTCTATTCCTTACTCTTATTATTTCCCCTCCCTCTATGCCCTCAAAATCATTTTTCTTTCCTTTAGTCATCTCATATTCTTTTTTATTTCTTACAATATACTTATACTCTTTCCACCTTTCTTAATCTTTGCTCATTTGTTATTAATATTGCTGCCATTATTTTTCTTCAACTCTGTTCCTATTTTTCCAGTATTGTTTTTATTTCAAATGTCATCTTTTGTTCTTCCCTTTTCTTACTCCATTTTGGCTTTTTCCTACCCTTTCTGATTTTCATTTAAATTTTTTTCTCTTTCTTCATTTTGTTTCTATTCTATATTCTTATTATTCTCCTCCCTCTATCCCCTCAAAATCATTTTTCTTTCCTCTAGTCATCTCATATTCTTCTTTCTTTCTTATAATATTCTTATCCTCATTCCACCATTGTTAATCTTAGCTCATTCATCATTAATATTGCTGTGGAGTTTTTTTTCTTCAGTTTTGTCTTTATTTGCAGATGACGTGATAGTAGCAGGATACAAAGTCAATATTCAGAAATCGATGACATTTTTGTACACCAACAATGAACTATCAGAAAGAGAAACAAAGAAAAAAATCCCAGTTACTATAGCAACAAAAAAATTAAGTACCTAAGAATAAATTTAACCAAGGAGGTAAAAGACCTATACTAAGAAAACTATAGGACACTGAAGAAACTGAGGAAAATACAGATAAATGGAAGCTTATACCATGTTCAAGTATTGGAAGAGTTAGCATCATTAAAATGTCCACATTACCCAAAGCAATCTATAGTTTCAACACAATTCCTATAAAAATACCAATGGCATACTTCACAGATCTAGAACAAATATTCCAAAACTTTATATGGAACCAGAAAAGACCCCAAATAACTTCAGCAATCTTGAGAAAGAAGAACAAAGTTGGCGGGATCACAATACCTGATATTAAACTATATTACAAGGCCACTGTAATCAAACCAGTCTGATACTGGAGTAAGAACAGACACATATATCAATGGAATAGAATAGAGAGCCCGTGTCTGTATGTCAATTAATATCTGACAAAGGGGGCACAAGCATACAACAGAGTAAAAATAGCCTCTTCAATAAATGATGTTGGGAGAACTGTACTGTTACAAGCAAAAAATTGAAACTAGACCACCAGCTTATACCATACACCAGAATAAACTCAAAATGGATGAAAGACTTAAATGTAAGTTGCAATACCATAAAAATCTTAGCAGAAAACATAGGCAGTAAAATTTCAGAAATCTTATGTAGCAATATTTTTGCCAGTATATCTCCAAGGGCAAAGGAAATAAAGGAAAAATAAACAAATGGTACAACATAAAATTAAAAAGCTTCTTCACAGCTAAAGAAACCATCATCAAAATGAAAAGGGAACCGACTGCATGCGAGAAAATATTTGCCAACAATAGATCAGACAAGGGTTTAATCTCCAAATATATAAAGAACTTATAGGACTCAACACTAGGAAGACAAACAATCCAATTAAAAAATGGGAAAAGGACCTGAACAAACACTTCTCCAAGGAGGACATACTGTTGACCCATAGACATGAAAAAATGCTCAACATCACTATCTCAGAGAGATGCAAATTAAAACCACAATGAGATATTACATCACACCTGTCAAAGGTGTGATTACTTTACACCTGGCTATCATTAATAAATCAACAAACAAGTGTTGGTGAGGATGTGGAGGCAAGGGAGCCATAGTGCACTGTTGGTGGGAATGCAGACTGGTGCAACCACCGTGGAAAACAGTGTAAAGTTTCCTCAAAATATTAAACACAGAACTACCTTTTGAACCAGTGATTCCACTGCTGGGAATATACCCAAAGAAGCCTGAAACACCAAGTCAAAAGAATTTAGGCAACTCTATGTTCATAGCAGCAGTATTTACAATAGCCAAGAGTTGGAAATAGCCTAAGTGCCCATCAGCAGATGAGTGGATTAAAAAACTGTGTTACATTTACACAATGGAATACTATGCAGCAGAAAAAAAGGAGGAATTCCTACCTTTTGTAACAGCATGGATGGAACTAGAGATCATTATGCTAAGTGAAATAAGCCAGTCAGTGAAAGACAAATATCATATGATCTTACTTATAAGAGGAATCAAATGAACAAAATAAACTAATGAGCAAAAAAGAACCAGAGGCCTCAAATCACAGAATCGACTGAGAGTGGTAAAGGGGAGCAGGGTGGTGAGGACTGTTTGAAAGAAGGTGAAGTGGTTAGTCAAAGAACGTACATGCAGGACCCATGGAAATGGACAATGGTGTGGGGATTAACTATAGAAGTGGTGGGCAGAATGGGTGGAAGGGGAGTAAAGGGGGGAAAATTGGGACCATTGTAACAACATAAGCAATAAAACATTATTTTTAAAAAAGGTTGACTTGAAATGAAATGTTAAGATGGTTTGGAGGGTACCATAACCCTCCGTCTTCTCAGATCAACTACCTCTGAATAATGTGCCCATAAAGATTCAATCCTTATCTCTACTTATTAGTTTCAGGTAGTGACAGGCAGCATGAACGCCAACTTTTTCAGTTTGAAGATGGGTACCAGATTCAACGGGATGATTACTTAGTAAGTGATGTAATGTCTAATCACTGTCATATGCACTTGAAACTAATATAATATTGTATGTCAACTGTAATCAATGATTAAAAATGAAAATGAAAACAATAAAAATGAGCAGAGGATCTGAATAGATGTTCTCCAGAAGAGGCCTATAGATGGGCAATAGTTACATGAAAAGGTGTTCAACATCACTAATCCTCCAGGAAATGAACATCAAAACCACAATGAGACATCGCCTCACACTGGATAGAACAGCTGTTACAAAAAAGTCAAGAAATAGCAAGGTTGTTAGAAACAGAGCACAAATTGGTTGTTGTGGTGGTGGGAGAGATGGGGGGATGCGATCGAAGGGACAAACTTCCAGGTGTAAAACAAATAAATCCCAGTGATATATACAGCATTAGCACGGAGGCTATAATAAGTATTATTGTATTATATTTTTGAAATTTGCCAAGGGAATATCTTGAAAGTTCTCATCATAAGAAAAAAATTTGTAGCTATGAGTGGTAATTTTCTGATTATCATACATTGTGATAATTTTTCGATAGTGGGGATTCAGAATGAGGTACCCCAAGATGTGCCTCAGTGATTAGGCTTACTTAGAGCTAAAGGCAATTTTAGCCTCAGGCTCAAGAGGAACTGCTGTCCCCACCCTTTAACTACCTAGAGAAACTTGAATTAAGATCCTTGCCCATAATAAGAGAGTATCAGAGATAACCTCTTTTGACCTATCTATAGGGCAGGACAAACTTCTATTTACTAAGCATCTGCTCTTATCGTTGTTCTGCAAAATAACCCTTTGAAGCCTGCAGGGGTCCAGCCTCTGCGGGTCACAGAGTCCCTGGAGGATGGACGATAGAGGAGGAAAAGAAATCCAACCCCTCTCTCTCTGAAGTGTTGGAGGACAGCCAGCCCTCTCGGATCTGACTGACACCCCGAAAGAATTTTTCTTTATTTTTGTAGGGAGGGGTTTACAATTAAAAGGAGAAACATGTGCATAGCATAAATCATCAAGGCGGAAGAAAGCTAATACACAATCAACCATTAAAAGTACAGAACATTTCAGATTTCAATTATGCTGAGCAAACAGTTGTTTCGATTAAGAGGTTTATCAATCACATTGCTAAGAACAGTGTCAGGCACAAACTTTCAGGTACTAATTAGTAACTAGATATTTATTAAGGTCCTAGGGATTGTTCTAAGTTAAAAAGGGTACAAGGAGTGATTTAAAGGTTTGTGTACAAGTTAGTCTTTGTTTGTTGATGTTGAATAGTCTGAGTAACTAGGACTTTTTGGCTATTTATCTTGAGGGGGACTATTCTTTGTACCTGCTTGCATGTTTTTAGATTCTTATATGTAACTAAGACTCCTACCTTCCCTATTCATCTGGTCTTAACGTTCCTGTCCAGGGTAAGGGAGGGGTAGTGACTCTAATGAATCTTGAGCCTTCAAGTGGTAACGGTTCAGGAGGCGTCCCTAGCAACAGCTTCCTTCAGCGGTCTGGCAGCAAAGTTTCATTTTATTCTTAACCCTTCTATGTGGGGAAAATAGCCAGTATTAGATTAACTGGGAACTTTTTGTGGTCAGCAAGTCATTCTACACAAAATCATAAGAACTGTGCTATTTTTCAGTAGTAAAGTACCAATATCTAAAAATCATACTACCAATTATTAGCAAAAGTAAGCATGTAAAGAGAAATATACAGGAGATCCAGCCATGGCTGCTTCTGCCCTGCAGGTGCGTCTCATCCGTCCCGACTACGCCAAGGATCAGCTGTCGGTCGGCTCCCACAGAAGCCCTCAAGGCACCTGACTTCACCCCTAGCTCAGAATGTCTTACACTCACATACCCATGTTCCCTTTCTATCTTTGGATGTCTACTGCATGTGGGGTCTCTGAATGTCTCATGTATGCATGATATATATATATATTTTCTCTTGCTAATCTGTCTCATGTCTATATGTCTATTTTTTAAAGTTTTTAGTTCATTAATCCTCTCATGAAAAATCTGTACAATCACCACAGATAAAGTCACTGAAGAATCTTTACTCCTTCTTTTTGCCAGCACCTTCTTACAGCCTTCCCAGGTTAAGGGACCTAGATGGTGATTTGTTTCCACTGAAGTAGTCTGTTGGTCATGAACTTCCTGGTCTGGATAGTTTTTATGTCATTCGCAATGATGGCAGTCGACCTTCAAACAGCCAGGGAAGAAAAGAGCTGTCTCATGCATATTTCATTGTGTTATACAGCTGAAACTAATATGCTATATGTCAATGACATCTGTAAAAAAATTAAATAAATTAAATATATGAATACTCTTTGATTCATAGCCCAGTTTGAAATTTAGCCTACAGAAAAAAACAACATTAATAAATATTTATGTATAAAGATGTTCACTATCACAACAAAATGACAAAATAATGGAAACTTAAATGCTCATTAAATAGACCAATAGTTAATAAGATTAAGACATACTATAGTCATCTTTTTCATGAGATAAACGTGTATGCACTAACCTAGAAAATGGTCCATATTAGATCATTAAATGATTGTTTTTAATTGCAAATGAATATTATTGGCATTAGCCATGTGTCTATTACCTACTAGTGTGTATACCTTTGGGAAAAAAGTTGAAAAGGATACAAAATCAAATAGAGTGGTTAATGAACTATGGCTTTGCTTTCACCCCATACTGTAAATATTTTGTGTTTTCTTAAATAGTGGGATTATAGGTGCTTTTTATTTGTTATACTTAAAAATCACACACTAGTGGCAAAATTGAGCAATAAATCCCAGCAATCTGGCTCCAAAGGCCCTGCTTTTAACTACTCGCTCAACTGCCTCTATCTGAAGCACTGCAAAAAATATGAAGTAATAATCTTATCATTGATCTTGTTTAGTTCTTCCCTATCATAGCCAGAGTGACTACATAGTCCTGATTCCATTCTTGAGTCCAGAGTACCTTTTATTTCACGAAGTCTTAACCCATAACATTTCAGGCCCTGGTTACTCCCTCAGAGATCTAGTAGTAAGAAAGAAAGAACAAAGAACTAATTACGGAGCTTTAAAAAAAATCAGTGTTAATTGTGGTTCCCTTAAATTTACGACAACTTAGTTTGGGCATGTAATTAAGCCAATTATCTTGAAAATGCTACTGAAATTTTCAGTAAGCAACCACCCCTCTGGGCCCCTTTGTGTGGTTCCCCTGCCCTTGTTTGGAACTTGTTTTGAAGCACAATAGCCTCTTTGTTGCAGAGACACAGGTAAAAAAGTGTTCAAACTCATGGGTGACAGGATCCCTTCATAATTAATCTCAGGATGACCCCACCCCACCCTCCAGAAGTTCTTAGGCTGCAAAGGTTCTCATGTAAATGCCTGTTACAACCAAGTCCTCTTAGCCCTGTTCTTGCCTCTCTTCCTACCTCCGCTGCAATTTCTTCTTCCTTAAGGCATTTTATTTAAGTAGAGACATTAAGTTACATAAAGAAGGCAAAGAATATTTTTCTTGCCTATACAACTAAAGGAATTCTCTTGAAATGAGTTGAGATAGGATTAGTGAAAAAGAGAAACCCTTCTGCCAAAAAAAAGCAAAAAAATTGTTGTTAATAAGTGCCCTGCATTAATTAGATGGGCAATTACATTACTAATTTTTTCCCTTATCTCCAGCACCTTTTAGAAGACTGTGATTTACCAGGCATATTTTCTGGCCAGGGTTTCTTCTATGGAAAATTTTCCTTTACCTACACAAAGTGTACATCAGTGATTTAAAGCACATGGAAGATTAAAAAGATTCTAATTTTTAAAAAAGCATATATTTAAATTACCTTGGCCTTTGCCATTCCTTTTCACAATCTATTTAGTCCAGAAGCGTTGGAACCATGCATGCTTACTAACTTGAATCTAAAAATATTTTTCTTCTTGGAGCTCTACACAAAATTCCACAACAGATATGATGAATTCTTTAGGATTGATGTTGGTCTTACTTGGGATCTGGAGAATGAACACTGTAGCCATATGTAAGTCTCATGCATACCTGTATACAGATGAAACGGTGACTATCTTTAAAAATGTTCCACCCCAAAATGTGCCTACTTAGCACGTACAGTAATACCATGGTGTGCAATAATGCCTACAGGATTCTTTAATCTACTAACATTTTTGAGATTTCTTTCCCCCCGGAGTGGAATGAATGAACCGACTTTGTCTAATCTTCATGTTAAGTAATGGAGGAACCACAGCGGTTGCCATGGCAGCCACTCCCTGTGAGGACGGCAGTGAGATCGTTTGACTACAAAAAAGCCCAAGGGAGAAGAGGAGTAAGATATAGTCAAATTAAAATAAGTTCATATATGTTAATTTATAATAAGTTTTCATTAACATTGACAGACACTCTCAAAGATAGAGAGGTTTTATTATCCTAGCTGAGAAATGTGAGATTTAAGGAGGCTGTCTCAGTTTGTTTGGGCTGCTATAACAAAATACCACAGACTGGGTGGTTTTTAAACAACAGGAATTTATTTCTCACACTTTTGGAGGTTGTAAGTCCAAGAACAGGGTGCCGGCATGGTCAGGTAAGGGATCTCTTCCAGGCCACAGACTTCTTGTCATACCCACACACAGTGGAGGGGACTAGGGAGCTCCTGAGCTCTCTTTTATAAGAGCACTAATCCCATTCAAGAGGGCTCCACCCCAAGATCCAATCACTTCCCAAAGACTCCACCTACTAATAATGATCACCTTTGGGGGTGAGGGTTTCAACACATGAATTTTGGGAGAACACAAATAGCACTCAGTGAATCGTAGCACTCAGTGAATTTACCCAAGGTCACCTAGCTAGTAAGTGAGAGCCAGAATCCGAACCCATGTTTGTCAGATACCAGAGGCCATGCTTCCACTAGATGCCCAACCCTTCACCCGTATTCAGTTGCTCCTCTTCTTTCAATGTGCTGTGCTGGTTCACACCTCGCTTTGCGCATGCTTGGACTGCTCCCGCCTGTTGTAAAGGTTTCCCTCTCCTTCACTCTCTTTGGGAAGAGCTGATCATTCTGCCTTTGCATCACTGCCTTTGCTAAAACTTGCTCTTTCCGAGCCCTTACTGCACTTTACTATAATTATTTCCTTATGTTAGTGTTTCACTAAACTATAAGCTCTTTGATGACAAAGAGTTCAATCCCATTTCTTAATAAAACTTTGTTATTCTGACATACAATGATAGGAATTTTCAAAGAGGAAAAACTTAATTTTTTACAGCCCATTGGAGCTCTTCAGTGAAGGAAGAAAATCAAAATGATAATTATTAATTACCTTACAGGATTATTCTGAAGACTAAATTAGTGGTTCTAAAACCTGATTGCATGTTAGAATCCTCTCAGAATATTGGAATCATATAAATGTCTAGATCTAATACATAATCTGTAAATGGAGAGCTCATAAAACTACATGTATGTAGATACTCAGAGGATCTACACTGGGCAGCTAGATTTGGAAACCACCGAATTTTAATGTTATAAATGATATAATACTTTATAAATGTCATACCACTTAATAATTTATAAAGAACTCACACAAGAATTATCCCATTTGATTTTCAGAACAATGCAAGGATCAACATTAATCTCTATTGCCCCAAATTATTCACTAGATCAGCAATTTTCAACTTTTTTCATCTCATGGCACACATAAAGTAATTACTGAAATTCTGTGGCACACCAAACCAAAAAAAAAAGTATAATTTTGATTCATTCACACCGAACAGCTGTTGTGTTAGCTGTTGTCATTTTTTTTATTTGAAAATCTAAGGGAAAAGAGGTCAGTGCCCCTGACTAAGTAGTCAGGTATTTCATGTTTTAAAAATATTTGTAGCACACCAGTTGAAAATCGTTGCAGTAGATTGTAATCACTTAAATGCTGGCTCCTTCAAATGGAATAAAATAGACAGATGGAAACCTCTTAATAAGGTCTTTATTAGCCTGAAAATGATCCATCTGTTCTTCCAATGGTATATTATCTACGATGACTCTCAACTTTGGGTAATCAGACCTCTAGTTCCTTTAAATGGCACTTAGACCCACTGGTGTCAGGAAGATGAAAAAAAAAGTGTGCCTCTTAGGTAACCAACACTTCTGTTACAAGGGATATATTTAGGGAAGATTAAAAAAATGAATATTTAACCAAGAGAGTCCTAAACCTGTACCTTGCAAGAAGGAAGTCTCGAAAAGAGAAAAGCTGTGCTGCATATCCAATACCAAGTCGTGCAATCCCTGCTCACTTCGCGGGGCAACTCCAGAAATCACTGAAACGATGCTTCCTGATCTTCCCTTCTGGAGGGCCCTGGAGGGCCGTCTAGAGATGGCACTGAGGAATTAATAAACATGTACATCTGAAAGATAGTCAATAAGACACATAAAAAAATTAAACCTATAATAAATCTGGTGTCCAATCAGAGAGTAAAGAAATGTGCTCTAATTCCGATAGAAGTACAGAATCTTAACAACATAAACATGGCAATTTAAAGGTATGATAAAGTCTATCAATGTAATTTACCAGGCGGCAAAAAATGGCATGAGTGTGAAAGTCACATTACAGTAAATAGTCCTTTAACCTGGGTTTTCAAAGGAAACCATCCAGTAAGTAGTGTCCAAGTCCCTTCAGAATATCTCTCAATTAGCCCGGGTGGTGTAGCTCAGTGGATTGAGCGCGGGCTGGGAACCAGAGAGTCCCGGTTCGATTCCCAGTTGGGGCACATGCCTGGGTTGCGGGCCAGGTCCCCGTGAGGGCCATGTGAGAGGCAACCATACATTGCTGTTTTTCTCCCTGTCTTTCTCCCTCCCTTCCCCTCTCCCTGAAAATAAATAAATAAAACCTTAACAAAAAAGAATATCTCTCCATGAAGTTCCCAAGCCCTAACCAGCTGTCCCAGCATGGGCAACCCTGGGCACGCAACATTACATCCTCGATAATCGAACAAATTAAAAGTGATTTAATTAAATGTGACTTAATTTGAAATGTTTAAGTGCTGTTAGATTTATTAATTTAATTTGAAATGTGAAAATGAATTTGACTGATATTAGATTTGTGATTTTATTTTGAAAATCGTGAAAAACTTTGTTTATAAATATTATTTAAAATTTTAAAAGAAAATTCAATAGTAAATCTCTAAATTTAAACATATTGGATTTGTAAGTGGCATTAAAATTCTTAGAAAGATTGTTGAGTTTGTAAGCTGTCTTTGATTATGCGAAATACTTGAGAAACTTAAGACGTAATATTTGTGATTATATTTGAAATTTTCAACTTCAGTAAATTGAATATTAAATATTTTATTTTTTTATTACTGTTCAAGTACACTTGTCTCCATTTTCCCCTCACCACTCCCCCAGCACCACCCAGCCCCACCTCTCACCCTGGATCCTACCCACCTTTGGCTTTGTCCATGTGTCCTTTATACATGTTCCTTGATGACCTTTCCCATTTTCCCCCGTTATCCCCTTCCCACTCCCCTCTGGTTAGTGTCCCTTTGTTCTTAATTTCAATGTCTCTGGTTATATTTTGCTTGCTTGTTTATTTTGTTGATTAGCTTCCACTTATAGATGAGATCATATGGTATTTGTCTTTCACTGCCTGGCTTATTTCACTTAGCATAATATTCTCCAGTTCCATCCATCCATCCTGTCACAAAGACAGGAGTTCCTTCTTTCTTTCTCCTGCATAGCATTGCATTGTGTAAATGTGCCACAGTTTTTTGATCCACTCGTTTATTGATGGGCACTTAGGTTGCTTCCAACATTTAGCTATTGTAAATAATGCTGCTATGAACATTGGGGTGCATAGGTTCTTTTGGATTGGTGTTTCAGGATTCTTAGGGTATAATCCCAACAATGGAATTGCCAGGTCAAAAGGAAGTTCCATTTTTAGTTTTCTGAGGAAATTCCCTACTGTTTTCCACAGTGGCTGCACCAGTCTCCATTCCCACCAGCAATATACTAGAGTTCCCTTTTATCCACAACCTCGCCAACACTTGTTGTTCGATGACTTGTTTATAATAGCCATTCTGACCATAAGAAGTGGTATCTCATTGATGTTTTAATTTTCATCTTTCTGATGGCTAATAATGCTAAGTATCCTTTCATATGTCTCTGGGCCCTCTGTATGTCCTCCTTGGAGAAGTGTCTGTTCAGGTCTTTTGCCCATTTTTTAGTTGGGTTGTTTGTCTTCCTGGAGTGGAGTTATGTGAGTTCTTTATATGTTTTGGAGATCAAACCCTTGTTCTAGGTATCATGTGCAAATATATTTTCCCATATTTGGTTCCCTTTTCATTTTGCTGATGTTTTCTTTAGCTGTGCAGAAGTTTTTTATTTTGATGAAGTCCCTTGAATGGTATTTTAAATACAAATAAATGTGAGTATTCTCCCTTCAGACAATTTAAAAACTCAATTGACTATCTTCCAGCTAGAAGCTAGAAATTCAGTAGTTCCCTCTTATCCATAGTTTTGCTTTCCACAGTCTCAGTTACCCACAGTTAACCTTGGTCCAAAAATATTAAATGGAAAATTTCACACAATAAACAGTTCATAAGTTTTAGATTGTACATCATACTGAGCAGCATGATATTTTGTGCCATCCTGCTACTTAATCCACTAGCCACTTAGTAGCCAACTCAGTTACCAGACAGACTGTTACAGTGTTTGTATTCAAGTAACTTTTATTTTACTTAATAACAGCCCCAAAGCACAAGGGAAGTGATGAAGGCAATTCAGATATTCAAAGAGAAGTTATAGACTTCTTCCTTTAAGTGAAAAAGTGAGCACAATACAATAAAATTTGAGAGAGATACCACCTTCATATAACTTGTATCAAAGTATGTTGTTATAATTGCTCTATTTTATTGTTAATTATTATTAATACCTTACTGTGCCTAATTTATAAATTCTATCATGTATGAATAAAAAACATACAGTATATATTGGGTTTGGTACTATCTTTGGTTTCAGACATCCACTAGGGATTTTGGAACATATCCTCTGTGGATAAGGGGAGACTACTGTTATGTCCAGGGGTGGGGCAGAAAATGACAGAGTATTGGATTTGGAAACATATCTATTAATGTGCTCTGTTTAGAATGACTGATGTTTCTTAAAAGTCTCTAGTTCTACTAACATCGAGTGAAATGTCTAAAATTTCTCTGATTTTTATTAAATAATATACAAATTTAGTCAAAGTTTGTGTTTAGGTGGACAGGAATTCCATTTACAAAATTATTTTAACTGTATTCCTGATCCACATACTATATATTTTTTTTAAAAAAAGGGGAACAAAGGAAGTTGAGAGGGAAGGAGAGAGGGAAAAAGAAAGAACGATGAAGAAGAAATAAAAGAAGAAAGGAAAAGGTCAAGATTTCTGCCTTCCAGAGGCATTCAAAATATTATCTGTTTACCTTTCCTGTTTTGTAAATATTCATTCACCAAATATTTTTTAGGAGCCCAAGTGCCGGGTCCTGTGTTAGATGCTAAAGATAAGCCCTGAGCAGTACAGGCATGGTCTGTCACTGTGCTGGATTTAAATAGACCTTAACGAGTTACAATAGACCAGACTAAAAAAGCACAAAAGACAAGTAGATATTACTTTCTCCAATTAATTTTAAATGTCTCTCAGGTATGTTTTAATTATGCACTTTGCCAAAATTTAACTATATCCTAATATATACTGAATTTAAAAGGTAGATGTGGGAAAGATACTGTTCTTTTATAGTAAATGCCTTGTATCTGGATATTTAAGATAAACACTTCCGTATTTTAGTCTTACAGTTCAAACTGGTAACTGTTTGAACTAGTTCAAACTAGTAACTGTTATTGAACATATATGTTATAAAAATATATGCTATTTGAGGAGATTTTTTTTTTAAATTCCTCACCTGAGGATATGTTTATTGATTTCAGAGACTTTTATTGGTGTACAGGACAGTGCTCCAACCAACCAAGCCGCCTGGCCAGGGTGGAAATGGTTTTTTAAGTGTTAATAATTACTGTAGTTTCAGAATTGCTTTATAAATTTAGGAAAATACAAAGGATGAAAATTCTTCTAATTCATGAAAATACAAAGGACAGAAATTCTTCTAATTCATGAAAATTGTCTGAAATTATTTTTAGCCTATTAAAGGAAATTTTGAAATGTCTTCTATAGGGATTATCACATAAAACAGACATAGACAGAAATATCTGAAATCCAAATCACTTAAGAAAATGTCTTATACAATAAAAAAAATTCTATAGTCTAGGGTTTTTTGGTTTTTTTTTTTTTTTAGATTTTATTTATTTATTTTTAGACAGAAGAGAAGGGAGGGAGAAAAAAAGGAGAAAAACAGCAATGTATGGTTGCCTCTCACATGGCCCCCACTGGGGACCTGGTCCGCAACCCAGGCATGTGCCCTGACTGGGAATTGAACTGGGGCCATTTGGTTCCAAGCCCACGATCAATCCACTGAGCTACACCAGCCAGGGCTCTATAGTCTAGGTTTTAAGGGAAATTATGATGTACAGATAAGAAAACCAACTCAATATGAATTCTTCTGCCTCTTGAGAACATACTCAATTTTAAAACTATTTAGTATACTTGTTCTTTTCTAAGTGTTTTCCCATTTCCATAAACTGAAAAGCATAATTTAGTGAAAAATATAATTTAGATTTAACTCTTCTAAAAGAATTGGTCACAGGCACTACATATACATGAAATTGAAAGGGTGTGTAATGAAGGCTAATTCTACTATCTTAAGTGTAAAGAAAATTGCTGTTTAAAAAAGCAATAGGCTAAAATTGTATTCCTGTCTGATTCCTTCTGCAGCCCCAATTCCTCAATAACACTGCACCTTTTTCTATTCTTTTTCTTTCTGATTAGGTTGGTTTAGTCAGAATCTTCCACCCTCAATTTGTTTTCCTATTTTTAAACACTACTTAGCACACAGAAGTTGTGCTGATTCATCTACATCTTTTGACATCATGTTTGTTTTTTATCAGGTTGTACCATACATTTCCTTTCATTCTGTTGAAGCACTAGAAATTATTTTCCCATAAATTCTGCTCCCAGCCCTTATTCAAGAACGGGTTCCTTAAAAAGTTTTGCTCAATTTTTTGCTGTCTCTCAAATCGTTTTCAGTCAAAGTCAAAGATCTTGAATCTATGGATTCTATGGTTTCCATGGAGCTGAAATGCTTAGTGGCTGCCTCCTCACTTACTACAATATCTAAGCTGCCTCCCACTTTTCTTTTCTTCTTTTTTCTTTCAAAGATTTTATGTATTTATTTTTAGAGAGAGGAGAAGGGAGAGAGGAAGAGAGGGAGAGAAACATTGATGTGTGAGAGAAACATTGATGTGCTTGCCCCCAACAGGGAACCGGGCCCACAGCCCAGGCACGTGCCCTGACTGTGAATCAAACCGGCAAACTTTCAGTTCACAGGCCAGCACTCAATCAATTGAGGCACACCAGCCAGGGCACCTCCCACCTTTCAAATCCTTCTTTAATACCATTTGAGAAGACAACGGCCGTAGTGACTATCAGCAATCATTTGTTGCCTTCCAGATCCCAGTAGTTCATATCCCACCTCTGAACACGTGCATGAGTTACACTAAGCTCACCCTATTCCTGAGTTTCCTACTCCTTGGTAAGCCATCATTATTCTTCAATTTCTTACTCTGTCCTTAGAGGATGTCTAAAATTGCTTGGCCCTGGCCCGATATCTCAGTTGATTAGAGCACCTTCCTAATATGCCAAAGTTGTGAGTGCACCTCCCAGTTAGGGCATATTCAAGAATCAATTAATAGATGCATACATAGGGGAAAAACAAATAGAGGTTTGTCTCTCTCTCTCTCTCTCTCTCTTTCCAAAATCAATAAATTAAAAGAAAAGAATTTTTAAAGGAAAATCAAAATCTGAATAGACCAATTACAAACAAAAATGTTGAAGCAGTAATCAAAACACTCCCACAAAACAAAAGTTCTGGACTGGATGACCTCACAGGTGAGTTTTAGCAAACATTCAAAGAAAAAGAAACACCTAGCATTCTCAAACTATTCCAAAAAATTCGCGAGTTGGAAAGGCTCCCAAGTTTATTTTATGAGGCCAATATTACCCTGATTTCAAAATCAGACAAAGACATTACAAAAAAAGAAAATTATAGGCTAATATCCTTCATGAACATAAGTGCAAAAATTCTCAACAAAATATTAGCAAAATTAATTCAGCAATACATTAAAAAATCATTAACCATGACCAAGTGGGATTTTTTCCTGGAAGGCAAGGTTATTTCGATATCCACAAATCAATTAACATGATATACCACATAAATGATATGAGGGATAAAAATCATGTGATCACATCAATAGATGCAGAAAAAGCATTTGACAAAATCTAGCACCAATTTATGATAAAAATTCTGGAAGAAGAGGGACTAGAGGAACCATATCTAAACATAATGAAGTCCATATATGGAAAACCCACAGCTAACCTTATACTCAATGGGGAAAAGCTTAAAGCTTCTTCCTTAAGATGAGGAACAAGACAAGGGTGTCTACATTTACCATCTTTATTCAACTTAGTATTAGAAGCCCTCACCACTGCAGTCAGACAAGAGAAAGAAATAAAGGCATCCTAATTGAAAAAGAAGAAGTACAAATGTTATTGCTTGCAGATGACATAAGATTGTATATAGAGAACCCTAAAGATTCCAGCAAAAAAATATTACCACTGATGGATGAATTCACTAAGTAGCAAGATACAAAATAAATATTTGGAAATTAATTGCATTTTTATACTACAATAATGAACTATTAAAAAAAGAAATTAAGAAAACAATGCCCTGACTGATGTGGCTCAGTGGATTGAGTGCTGGCCTGCTAACCTAAGCGTTGCTGGTTCAATTCCCAGTCAGGGCTCATGCCTGGGTTGTTGGCCAGGTCCCCAGCTGGGTTTATGTGAGAGGCAACAGATGATGTATCTCTTGCACATCGATGTTTCTCTCCCTTTCTCCCTCCCTTCCTCTCGCTATAAAAACAAGTGATTTTTTTTAATTAAGAAAACGATCCCAGTTACAATTGCATCAAAAATACCTAGGAATAAATTTAACCAAGGAGGTAAAATACCCGTACTTGGAAAATTATAAGACATTGAAGAGAGAAATTGAAGAACATAAAAATAAATAAAAGTGTACAGCATGCTCATGACACTGGAAGAATTAACACAGTTAAAATCATACCATCAGTTAGGCAGAATAGATAGCAAACCAATGCAGGGAGGAGGAGGGAGACCTGTCTCCCATTAATGCAGCAGTCCTGAGCCTGGTCAGATAAGATTGCCAGGCTCCAAAATCACAAGAAAAATCATGATAGAGCAGGACAATGGGAGTCTTTAAAATTCTGTATTTATCATTTCCACTGTCTAGGAAAGAAAGCCTTTGGAACCGTACATAAAGTCCAAGGTCCAGAGAAGGGAGGAGAAGGGAGAACCTAGAATCTGGCTACAAGCATAAAATCACTAAAACCACAATAAGCAGTGTTCTCAGACTAGCTGGGTGCCCACTTGCAGCTTCATGCTCAAGTGCATTTCAAAAATAAACTTGCCATCTTATTTCCACTATATGTGTTGCCTCTCATGTGAATTCATCTCTCGTGAGCCAAGTGAGACAAGAACTGAGGAAGGGAGCCCCAAACTCAGGTCTCCCCAGTAACACTATCCAAAGCAATAGATTTAATGTAATCCCTATCAAAATACCACTGGCATTTTTCACAGAACTAGCACAAATAGTTCTAAAATTTATATGGAACCACAAAAGACTACAAAGAACCACAGAAATCTTGAAAAAGAAGAAGAAATTTGGAGGTACCATATTGTCTGGTATTAAACGGTAGCACAAGGATAGGGTAATTAAAACAGCATGGTACTGGCATAAAAACAAAATAGAGAGTCCAGAAATAAACCCATGCCTACACGGTCGATTAATCTCTGACAAAAGAGGCAATGATACACAGTGGGGCAAAGACAGTCTCTTCAATAGATGGCATTGAGAAAACTGTACGGTACATAGAAAAAATTAAACTATACCACCTTCTTACACCATGTACGAGAATATACTCAAAATGGATTAAAGATTAAATGTAAGATCACAAATTTAAAAACTCTTACAAGAAAACATAGGCAGTAAAATTTCAAACATTTTTTGTAGCAATATTTTGCTGATATATCTCCTTGGGCAAGGGAAACAAAAGAAAGAATAAACAAATGGGACTACATCAAACTAAAAAGTTTTTGCCCAGCAAAGGAAACCATCAACAAACCAAAAGACAATCTACAGAAAGGAAGAAGATATTTGGCAATGAAACATCTGACAAAGAGTTACTATCCAAAATTTATACAGAATTCGTACAACTCATCACCAAAAGAAAAATCCAATTAAAAAATCAGCAGAGGACCTGAATAGACACTTCTCCAAGGAAGACATATTGATGGTCAATAGACATATGAAAAGATGCTTAACATCACCAATCATCAGAGAAACAGAAATGAAAACCACAATGAAACTGTCAGAATAACTGTCATCAATAAAACAACTAAGAATTGTTGGTGAGGATGTGGAGAAAAGGGAATGCTCAAGCGCTGTTGGTGGGACTGCAGACTTAAAAATAGAACTACTACATGACTGAGCAATCCTACTTCTGGATATTTATCTAAAGAAATCTAAAACACTAATTTGATAAGATATATGCACCCCTGTCATTGCAGCATTATTTACAATAAGCAAGGTATGGAAGTAACCTAAGTGCCCATTGATACGTAACATACAGTAACATATTTCTTAGCCATAAAAAAGAATAAAACCGTACAGTTTGCAACAGCACAGATGGAACTAGGTAGTATTATGGTAAGTAAAATAAATCAGACAGAGAATGACAAACACAATATGGTTTTGCTTATGTGTGGAATCTAAAGAGCACACTACATGAAGAAGTAAAACAGAAACAGACTCATAGACACAGAGAGCAAACTGATGGTTGCCAGAGGGAAGATCAGTTGGGAGACTGGGCGGAAATGGCGAAGTGATTAAGAAGTACAAATTGGTAGTTGCAAATTATCAGTAGTAATGTGGATATAAAGTACAGCATAGGGAGAGAATATAGTCAATAATATTATAATAACTATGTGTGGTGCCAGAGGCGTACTAGACTTATCAGGGGGACACTCCATAAGTTATATAAATGTCTAACCACTGTGCTATACACCTGAAACTCATACAAAATAATATGGAATGTTAATGGCAATTGAAAAAATGAAAAAAATAAAACAATCTAAGTTTTCATTTATACTTAGCATGACCAAAAAAAAAAATGATGTATCTTTTAAAAGTTAGATCACCAAGATATGGAAGCAGCCCAAATGTCTATCAGTAGATGAGTAGATAAAACAACTATGGAACAATTACACAACGGAATACTACTCAGACTTCATATATATACATATATAGTTTTTTCCTTAATCTCTTCATCTTTTCACCTAGTCCCCCCAAGCCCCCTAAACCCCCTCCCCTCTGACAGCTGTTAATCTGATCTATGTATCCACTCCTCCGTTTTTATTTTGTTTGTCAGTTTATTTGGTTCATTAGGTTCCACAGATAAATGAGATCATATGGTATTTTTCTTTTTCTGACTTGTTTATTTCACTTAGCATAATAATCTCCAGGCCCATCCAAGCTGTAACAAAAGGTTAGGTGTCTTTCTTTTTTGTGGCGGAGTAGTATTCCATTGAGTAAAAGCACCACAGCTTTTTTAGCCACTCGTCCGCTGGTGGGCACTTGGGCTCTTACTAGATCTTCGCTGTTGTAAGTGATGCTGCAATGAATATAGGGATGCGTATATTCTGTTGAGTTACTGTTTCTGGTTTCTTTAGATATAATTCCCAGAAGTGGGATCCCTGGGTCAGAAAGAAGTTCCATTTAAATTTTTTGCAGTGTCTCCATACTGCTTTTCACAGTGCTTGCACCAATGTGCATTCCTACCAACAGTGCATTGGGGTTCCCTTTTCTCCACAACCTCACCAGCACTTGTTGTTTGTTGATTTATTGATGCTAGTCATTCTGACAGGTATAAGGTGATATCTCATTGTGGTTTTAATTTGTGACATTGATAATTAGTGACATTGAGCATCTTTTCATATGTCTAACAGCCATCTTTATGTCCTCTTTGGAGAAGTGTCTATTCAGATCTTTTGCCCATTTATTGAGTTCTTTGTCTTCTTGGTGTTGAGTTATATAAGTTCTTTATACATTTTGGAAATTAACCTCTTATCAAGTGTATCATTGGCAAATATATTCTCCCATTCAGTAGTTTCCTTTTTATTTTGTTGAGTGTTTCTTTACCTACACCAAAGCTTTTTAGTTTTGATACAGTCCCGTTTGTTTACTTTTGCCTGTTTCCCTTGCCCAAGGAGATACTGCAGCAAAAAATATTGCTGTGAAAAACATCTGATATTTTACTGCCTATATTTTCTTCTAGGAATTTTATGGTTTTGCAACTTACATTTAAGTCTTTAACCCATTTCAAGTTTATTCTTTTATATGGTATAAGTTGGTGATCTAGTTTCTTTTTCTTTCTTTTTTTGGTGGTCTAGTTTCTTTTTTTTTTTTTTTTTTTTTTTTTTTTTTTTTTTTTTTTTTTTTTTTTTTTTTTTTTTTTTTTTTTTTTTTTTTTTTTTTTTGCATGTATCTATCCAATTTTCCCAACACTATTTATTGAATATACTATCTTACTCCATTATATGTTCTTGCTTCCTTTGTCAAATATTGATTGACCATGAAGTTGTGTGTTTATTTCTGTGCTCTCTATTTTGTTCCATTGATTTATGCAACTGTTCTTGTGCCAAAGCTACGCTGCTTTGACCACTATGGCCTTGTAGTACACTTCAGTATCAGGTAGTGTGACATCTCCAGCTTTATTCTTGTTTCTCAAGATTACTGAAGTTATTGGGGATCCTTTTTGGTTCTGTATAAATTTTTGGAGTACTTGTTCTAGATCTGTAAGATATGCCATTGGTCACATCACCTTTCCAATCACCCTTATGACAATTGTTTCTTCAGAAAATTATAAATTTATTTTTCTCATCTTTGGGATTACCTTTAAAAGCTTTCTTTAGAAAATTTAATAATGAGTAAGTCCAGGTTGTATTACAAACTTTCTACAAGGGAAAAGTCAATTCAAAACTTGTTTCTTGGTAAAAATGGTTAGAAATAATTGTTTGCCCAAATATTCCACCAACAAAAGTTTGGAACAAAGCCACTAGGCTCTGGTCTGGCAGTCCAGCGAGGTGGTTTGTTCACTAGTAGTTAAATATATTGTGGTACCAATGTACTAAGTTGGTCCCCAGTGATCTCTGCCTCCTGGTTCTCAACCATGTACGATCCTTTCCCACTTGGCACTAGGACCCAGTTAAGTCATTCTGATCCTCAGAAATGGGGTGAATTAATAAATGTTTGTTGTATTAACTGATACAGTTTGAGAATAATTTATGTGTCAATAGATAACTAATACATGTTTATTTTAAATTATTGAATTTTTTCTTCCAAAGCTTCTGGAACTCATAAAAGTATAATTTAACAGCTAAAATAAATGGAAGAGGATGAAGATTGGAAGATTATTAGAATATTACAACATTTAGGACAATTGTACCTTTTACTTTGCTGGAATCTAGATACTTATGCAGGCAAGAGAATAGTAAGATTGCTATAGGACCAGCATGCATTATATATACCATTTCTTGTGTTCTCTACTAGAGATGGTTAAGCTGGTTTAAACATTTAATAACTTTTCTTTTTTCTTTTAATTTAAAAATTAATGTTCATGGAAACTGATCTGGAACTGACAGTCTAGATTCTACTTTACAATTTATAGCAATGCAGAACACCTACTTCTAATGATGCTCAACAATCTTTGGGGACAGGTCCTAACATATGTGCTGCAAATGTTTTCAAAACAATAATGATAACATGTCAATTTCAAACAGGAATCTATTAGAATGGGGCTGTGTGCCAGCATCTGTTGAAAGACTTAAAACAATCATGAATCAATGACCACAAAGATAAGATTTAAAGCAAACTGGCCTGACAGAAAACTATTATCTGATACTATATATTTTTTCTTAAATATATTAAAATTTTCATTTTGAGTTCATATCATTTTAAACAAATAACTGTATTTTTAAAAAGATTTTATTCATGTTTAGACAGAGGGGAAGGGAGGGAGAAAAAGAGAAGGAAACATCAATGTGTGGTTGCCTCTCACACACCCTCTACTGAGGACCTGACCCACAACCCCTGCATGTGCCCGGATCTGGGAATCGAACCTGCGACCCTTTGGTTTGCAGGCCAGCCAGGGCCAAATAAGTGTATTTTAAAAATCAATTTGATAATCCTAAAGTCAGTTTTATAGAAATCACAAAAAACATAAAGGAAAATTCTTAAACAACATTGAAGTACAATAACTTTTTGAAACCCAGAAGAACCACAAGGAATTTGCAACAGAGTCCATTAGTCACAAAATCCTAAAATGGAACACAAGTAATTTTCAAGCACTAGGAATCATTCAACCTAATGTTTTCATTTGCAGAGGAGAACCAAAGAAATATTAACTATAGTATTTTATCAAAGACTTATATATGTTAAACATATGTGCTCACATAAGCATCCATCCCTATTCCTGATCTTCTCAATCTTGGTTTACCCTTTTCTTTCCAAAATAAAATATCACTTTCTAATATGCCACATAACCTACATATTAATTATAGTATAGTGTTAGGTTAAGTAGTTGACCTACTCTCATACAGTTTAAGCAGGATATAGAATCTATACCTATTTGAGCCAATTAATCCTACCAACAAATATCTGTGCACCTATCATGCACCAAAACAGAATCCATCTATAGGGCCAACTGCTCCTTATCTTACAAGGAATGTAAAATATGGGAGGGAGAAAAATGCTTTAAAAATCATTCTAAAACCTTTTATTACCTTAGAGGTTATTGTATTATACATATTAGTGAACTATTTTATTTGAGTACATCTCTTATTCCATGATTCTCTTTTTTAAGTACACACAAATGCACGTGTGTGGTGGGGGAAGGGTGGGGGGAATGTCCCTTGCAGAATCAGTTCTTTTATCTCAAAACGCTGTCACATGCATAGTCAATGCTGTGATTAGGAACTGGAATTCAGGCACAGTGAAGACATGTTTGGTTTGTGACTCATACCAGACAGATTTTGGGTGGCTTGGAGCCTCTGGCAGTTCAGACCTGTAATGACAAACCATTGCTGGAATAATGATTTCTTTCCCCTCACTTCTGAAATCCTTCATCAAATAAGTAAGTACACTTAAATAGTTTGTTATGTAGGCTGAATAGAGCAAAAATAGATTTGGGATTATGCTGTTAACATGCCTTTCCCAGAATTTTCATTAAGAGCTCATATTTAACCAGTTAGCCTTTGATCCCCATTTCCCCCTATAATTTAATCCCCAAACCCAACTTTAACTATGAAAGGTGTTTGTGTATCAAATTTTTAAAAGTATATTTATTTGTTTCCTAATTATTTCTCATTTAATTCAGTTAAACTTGGTTAGTTTCAGTCTGAGCTTCAGTCATTCATTCCTTTGTTCCCGAAGTATTTACAGAGCGTCTATCTCTAAGAACTCAATAGGCTCTGTCATTCAGCTTAGAATCTAGGAGGGTGCCAGAGCATTACAAAAGCAGCGATAATACAGTGAGGTAAACACCCGACAGGGAAACACTGTATGGTCTAAGAATACTGAGAACGGTTGAGGGAAGGCATGAAATGACACTCAGCTAAATGAAGTAGGTCGAGACATCATCAAAATGCAAGGAACAGTTTTTCAGGACAAGAGAACAGTTTGTGTAAAGGCTAGGAAAGGAGAGGGAGAATGGTGTGTGGGAGGACCTGAGGGTTCAGTATGACTACAGTGGGGGTAGGAGTGTCACGTCTAAAGACGAGGCTGGAAAGAAACCTAACGGTCAACACCTAGAACTTGTGAGCCAGGTTGAAAGTTTTACACCTCATCCTAGGGCCGCGGAAAGCCACACAAGTGTGCAAAGCTGATGTGATTTTTGGAGAATGGATTAGAGACCCATGTACCAGGCTCTGGAAGTTAAAGCAGGAGGAGGAATTGTGGGAGGTATTATCCAAATGAGGAGAATAAGTGTGGCACTTGAAATGGTGTCACGGAGTAAGGCTAGTAATTTTCTTTACTAAATAGGAATTTAAAAACTGTTGAGATGTGTGGCAAACACTGCTGATTGTCAACATAAAAACATTCCTAATCCTCCTCTCTTTGTCACTCTCTACTACAGGGCCAGGAAAACGAGGTTCTCATTTTCCTGGCCTCCCTTCTATCTAGGAGTAGTCATGTGACCCATTTATGTTCAATGAAACAATAGTGGCAATATTCTGAGTAGATTTTTTTAAAGGGCCTAAGGGCAAAAGAGAGCTCATTGCACTGTCCCTTCTCTGTTCCTACCTTGAACGTGGATGTGATATTTGGAATTGTGCAGCTCTCTGGCAAACAACCATAGGACTACTATATGTGGATGAAATACATAGGATGTTGCTAATGACATGGGAGAAAAAGTTAGAAAAGTCTGGGTCCTTGATGATATTTTGACCAATTCTGAGTCCAACAACCAGTAGGCTTCTCATTAAGAAAACCACAGGCCTGGCTACTGTGGCTCAGTGGACTGAGCGCTGGCCTGCAAACTGAAAGGTAGCCAGTTTGATTCCCAGTCAGGGCACATGCCTGGGTTGCAGGCCAGGTCTCTGGTAGGGGGTGTGCCAATCAATGTTTCCCTCCCTCTCTTTCTCCCTTTCTTCCCCTCTATCTAAAAATAAGTAAAATCTGTGAATATATATATATGTAAAAAAAGTAAAATCTGTGAATATATATATAATCACAGAAAAACTACAGATTTCATATGTATATGAAAACCACAGATTGTTGTACTGTTTAAGGCACTGTTAATTGTTCTGTTTCTTATAGTAAAAGCATTCCTAACTAAAACAGGAAGTAAGTGGGGAAAAGGAAGACAGGAAGGAATAAACTGATACAAAGTTAAAACTTCTGTGTTTCACAGAGCTGTCTTTAGACATGATTTGTATAGACCAAAAAAAAAATATTCTATAGTACAAAAACTGTCTCTTCATCTATTTTTTTGATGCTTCGAACTCAACTAACCTCCTTAATGACTTGGTAATGGTCCACACACAAGCCTTTCATTATGTAATTAAAAATCAAATTTAAACTGCAAAAATATATGCAGATATAGCCACTCACAAAGTGTTTACTATAGACTACTTCATTGGCTCAGGCGTCCAGGAAATGTGCTATAGAAACCTGCCACTGGGGTGCAAATGCATGAGGACTGGGATGTCGGCCCTTTATTCCTTCTACCCTGAACAGATAGATCTCATGCACACTTGTCTTCACTCCCTTTTCAGAAGACACAGAAGAATTCACAACTTAGCACAGATGCGCAGGTACTGCTTCCAACCAGAAAGTCATATCCCATCTTCTTTGCTTGATTCAACTCATCTTTTCAGGACTCAACTTAATTACCATCTCCTTCTTGTAGCATCTCCCAATATCCACAAAGTTAGTTGCCTGTTTTCTGTGTTCCAAAGAATATCATTTATATCTTTGTGATAGCATTTACCCTGTGGTAATATTCCATTGACAAGTCTGTCTTCACCATTTGAAGAGGTACTTCCTTTGAAGAGACTAGATTATTTCCTGTGTATCCCTAGGACCAAGTATTGTAACTAGCCTGTAAAACTTAAAACTACTTGGACAAAAAAATCAGTGACTGGGGGAAACAGGAGAAAACAGAAAACAAGAGGACAAGAGGGAACTTTTGGGGGTGATGAAAGTGTCGTATATCTTTGCTGTGGTGGTGGTCACATGAGCATATATATTTGTCAAAATTCAACAACTGTACACATAAAAGGGTGAATTTAACTGCATGCAAATTGTACCTCAATAAACACATATTGCACAAAAAACTATATAGGGAGAAAAGAATGAGCAAGAATGAATGTAAAACACAAAGACATATTTACCTGAAACTTAATTTCTTCTCTAGTAGTGCTTACATTTTTTCAAAACCATCTGAAACCAGGTTAATGCTTAGAACAAATAAAACTTGAATGGTGGGCATTTCAGGTAAACCAGCGAGATTTCTGAACAGAGACACATCTAGGGATTCCTTAAATTATTCTACTGTGCCTATCATTCAGAGGCAACATTAATATTGATTCTATACCATACAAGTCATTCACAAATCATAAAAATAAAGTAATTCTTCCTAGTACACTAATTCAAAAGTGCTTTTATAGCCACATTCAGAAGTATCTTCTATTGATATTAAGAAGAGAGAAGAGGTATGCTATAAAAATTTCAAATGGAGCCAAATTCTGAACATGTAAAACATATTGGCCTATCTGTATTTATCACATTAGATTTCTTATCTCTTTACATGCATTTTAAAATTATCTATCTGGACAGTATCCTTCAATTCCTTTAAAATGGTAGTAATCTGAAAACAGATTAAACTGATGTTGAGTTAGAGTTGTGATGCACCACTAACTCTCCATAAAGACATCAGTTTAAATTTGTCTCAGAACATGAATTGAAATGTTTGCTGCTCCTCAATGCCAGCGAAAGATGGTAACTGTCTATGCAGGTCTATACACACAGCACCCACCGTACCCCTCACGAATTTCAGTCTCTGTTCAGAAAAGCCACAGCCTAAAATTAAAAGTGACACTTGAAACCTGGGTAAAGTGTCACAGTACATTACCTAGAGCAAAATCTAGAATCACGTAAAATTCACAGCTGTTTCATTTTTTCTTACTCAAATTTTTGACTCAACATTTTCTACACCACCCATGGGGCAGCAGCAAATAGCCCATGTTGCCTTACCAGAGTGGCTCAGCTGGTTGGGTGTCATCTTGCAAAGGGAAAGGTCACCAGTTCAATTCCTGGTCAGGGCACATGCCTAGATTGCAGGTTTATTCCCTGATCAAGGCGTGTGTGAGAGGCATCCGACGGATGTTTCTCTTTCACATTGAAGTCTCTCTTCCTCTTTCTCCCTCCTTCAATTCTCTCTATAAATGAATGGATGAATGAATGAATGAGTGAATGAATAGATAGATAGATAAATTTGAAAATAGCCCGTATTTGTTTTCCAGTCATAGTTCTGCCTCATACCTGCTAAAATATGGGCTATGTCACTGACATTTAATATTTCCAGAAGTTAATTTCTTAATTTATAACATGAAAAAATAACATTTTCATGATTACAGTCAAGATTAAATGAAATTATATATGTATTTTATAAACATAATACATTTTATTATATTATCCTGGATTATTATCTTAGAGCATGAAAAATCAATAACTTTGTTATAACTGGTCATAGAACAAGCTTGTTTCTTTGTAGAATAAGTAGTAAACATGGATGGTATCCAGTCAAGATGGCAGCATAGACAGACATGGCTTGCCTCTTTACACAATCACATCCAAAGTACAACTAAAATATAGAACAACCATCACTCAGGAACATCAGATATTGAGTTGAATGGAAATCTGACAACTACAGAATAAAAGAAACCACATCCATCAAGACTGGTAAGAGGGGAGAAGATGTGGAACAGGCTGATCTCTCACTCATGTGTAGTGGATAAACATTTGGGAGGGTTATCTTGGGAATAAGAAGTCCCAGCCCCACATTAGGCCCCCAACCTAGGGTTCCAGTGCCAGGAAGATAAGTCCCCAAAACTTCTGGCTTCAAAAACCAGTGGGGACTGAGTCTGGGGAAGAAAATTCTGGAACCCTAAGCAATTTCTCTTAAAGAACCCACCTACAGGCTCACCAACACAGATTGACTCCCTCTGAGCTTCAATACTAAGGTAGCAGCTTGAAATTTACCAGTGGTATAAAGGGAGGAACTAAAGTATCTGGGATCAAGGCAAGCAGGGGCCATTGTCCATTTTCTAATCCTCCACAGAGCCAGCAAGCAGTTTCCACAACTGAGATTCTATCAATCTGGCTAACACTGCTTTGGAAATCCTCAGATACTCCAGCCACCCATTTTATGGTCCCACCAAGCTGCTTTTCCGTAAAAATGGCTTGCCTTAGCTCATGATTCACAACTTCCTAAATCCTATCAAACAAGCAACACATGGTCTCAGTGAGCCCCAGGCCTGGCACTAGCAGTAGCCAGCCTAGGTTCACAGCTTGGCTTCACCGGGGAATCTCCAAGTCCAGCACAAATAGCAGCCATCTCGGATTGCTTTATAGATCAGGAAAGGTGGCTGGGGGCAAAACACAGGTGGGGGCTGAACTTGGCCTGCACCACCTGAGAAACCCCAGGGCCAAGGCACCCAGTGGACAACTACAGACACTTCAGAGCACTACAACTCTGCTCCTGAACAGCTGATCCTCCATGATGAGTGAAGGTTGGTGGTCAGTGGTCTTAGCCAGTTCTTGCAGCTGACTGACTGTGTAAGTCCCTCCCATTGATCTGCCAACAGCAATCAAGATTCAACTACAAGAGGAGGGTCTACTCAGCCCACACAAAGAGCACACCTCAAGTACCCAGCTTGGGTGATAGGGGAGGCTGTGCCACTGGACTCCACACTACCAAGATATGGAGTCAAAGCAGTTCTACCCAATATATAGAAATAAACACAGAAAGGCTGCCAAAACAAGGAGACAAGGAAATATGGCCCAAATGAATGAACAGATCAAAACTACAGAAAAAGAACTAAACAAAATAGAGATAAGCAAATTATCAAATGCAGAGTTCAAAACACTGGTTATAAGGATGCTCAAGGAACTCATTGAGGACCACAACAGCATAAAAAAGATCCAGTCAGAGCCCGGCTGGTGTAGCTCAGTGGATTGAGCGTGGGCTGGGAACCAGAAGGTCCTGGTTCGATTCCCAGTCGGGGCACATGCCTGGGTTGCGGACCAGGTCCCCAATGAGGGCCATGTGAGAGGCAACCAAACATTGCTGTTTCTCTCCCTCACTTTCTCCCTCCCTTCTCTCTCTAAAAATAAATAAATAAAATCTTTAAAAAAAAAAAAGATCCAGTCATAAATGAAGTATTCACTAATTGAAGTAAAGAACAATTCACAGGGAAATAACAACGGAGTGGATTAAGCCAACAATCAAATCAGTAATTTGGAACATAAGGAAGCAAAAAAACAACCAATCAGAACAAGAAAAAGAAAGAAGAATCCAAAAAATGAGGATAGTGTAAGCAGCCTCTGGGACAACTTCAAGCATTCTAACACTCACGTCATAGGAGTGCCAGAAGGGGAAGAGAAAGAGCAAGAAATTGGAAATCTATTTGAAAAAATAATGAAAGAATACTTCCCTAACTTGGTGAAGGAAGTAGACATGCAAGTCCAGGAAGCACAGAGTCCCAAGCAAGATGGATACAAAGAGGCCAACTCCAAGACACAGCATAATTAAAATGCCAAAGGTTAAAGATAAACAGAGAATCTTAAAAGCAGCAAGAGAAAAGAACATAGTTACCTACAGGGGAGTTCCCACTAGACTGTGAGCTTCTGAAATTCTTTTCAGATTTCTGAAAAGAGACTCTGCAGGTTAGACTGGATTGGCAAGAAATATGCAAAGACAGGAAAAGCAGTGACCTACAGCCAAGATTGTTCTGCCCATCAAAGATATCATTTAGAATGAAAGGGCAGATAAAGAGCTTCTCAGGCAAGAAAAAACTAAGGGAGCTCATCATCACCAAACCATTATTATATTAAATGTTAAAGAGACTTATTTAAGAAAAAGATCAGCCCAGCTGGTGTAGTTCAGTGGATTGAGCACGGGCTGGGAACCAGAGGGTCCTGTTTTGATTCCCAGTTGGGGCACATGCCTGGGTTGCAGGCCAGGTCCCCAGTGAGGGCCATGTGAGAGGCAACCATACATTGCTATTTCTCTCTCTCTTTCTCCCTCCCTTCTCCTCTCTCTAAAAATAAATAAATAAAATCTTTAAAAAAAAAAGAAAAAGATCAAAACTATGAAGAAGAAAATGGCAAAAAAATATAGATCTATCAACAATTGAATCTAAAAACACACTAAGCAAACAAGATCAGAGACAGAATCATGGATACAGAGAACATTTTGATGGTTGCCAGATGAGAGCTGTGGGAGAATGAGTGAAGAGGTGAGGGAATTAGAAGTCCAAGTAGGTAGATACAGAATAGCCATGGGGGTATAAAGTGCAGTGTAGAAAATGGAGTAGCCAAAGAAGTTATACATATGACCCATGGACATGAACAATGGTGAGGGGATTGCCTAAGTGGGGGAGGTTGCTGGGTGGAGGGTGGCAAAGGGGGAAAAATCAGGACAATTGTAATAGCATCATCAATAAAATATAATGCAAGAAAATAAAAAATAAAATATTGAAGATAAAATGAAGTGGGTGAAAAAAGGAAGTAAACATGGGGAAATTTCAGAGATGTTGTGTTCAGTTCAACATATATTTATCAGGTACTTACCATATACATAGGCATTATAGTAGGCACCTGCTTTTCTGAAGTTTATTATAGCATGACTAAGTTTTATCCCTGCTTTCAGTGAGGAGCTAAGGCTCAGAGAAAAAAAAAACCCAAATAATTATTTCATTGAACTATTGTGATGATTGTATGTGTAATGTATTTGTAAGTACCTAGTATAGCTCTCAGTTTCACAGTTAACTATGAACTACATTAAAATGTCACCTAGAGAAAAATGAGTGGCCTTTTATGCAGGTCTACACCATGATGTAGTTATTGTGACAGCTTTGATGGTTCAGAAATCCTGATTGGTGGTTGTCATTATCCAAAGTTGATTTCATCATCTCTTCCAAGCAGGCTACTCTTTCTCCTCCTTTTCCTCCTCCTCCTCCTCCTCCTTTATTCCCTATCTCAGGAGAGCCAAAATGTACATCATTGTCCATTCCAGAATCCTTTTCTCCCCCACCACATTTCAAACTATTAATAAATCCTGCCAATTCTATTTTATAATTCTGCTTCAAAATATATACTTTCTCCATCTCCACTATCACTATTCTGGTCTAAATCATCATTGCTTCTCACTTCACTATTACAGCATGCTACCTGAACTTCAGAAGACCTTTAGACTATTTATTTTCCCCTCCTAAAATTCGTACTTTAAAAAGTGTAAAAATAATCTAATGGTCTGCTACATATCTCTGCCTTGATTCACCAGTTAACATTTTGCTACATTTGCTTTAAGTTTCTGTTTTTCTCTCTCTATACCTTTGTAATTTTCCTCTCTAAACTGTTGGAAGTAACTTCCAGTATCTTTTTTAAAAATATATTTTATTGATTATGCTAATAGAGTTGTCCCATTTTTTTTCTCCCCTTAATTCCCCTCTGCCCTGCACCTCCCCTCCCACTAGCATTCCCACCCCTTAGTTCATGTTTATGGGTTGTGCATATAAGTTCTTTGGTTTATCCATGTCCTAGACTATTCTTAACCTCCCCTGTCTATTTTGTACCTACGATTTATGCTTCTTATTCCCTGTACCTTTTCCCCTGTTCTCCCCTTCCCCCTGCCCACTGATAACCTCCTTGTGATCTCCATTTCTGTGATTCTGTTCCTGTTCTAGCTGTTTGCTTAGTTTGTTTTTGTTTTGTTTCTTTAGATTCAGTTGTTGATAGTTGTGAGTTTGTTGTCATTTTACTGTTCATATTTCTGATCATCTTCTTTTTCTTAGATAAGTCCCTTTAACATTTCATATAAAAAGGGCTTGGTAATGATGAACTCCTTGAACTTGACCTTATCTGGGAAGCACTTTATCTGCCCTTCCATTCTAAATGAAAGCTTTGCCGGACAGAGTAAACTTGAATGTAGGTCCTTGCCTTTCATGACTTTGAATACTTCTTTCCAGCCCCTTCTTGCCTGCAAGGTTTCTTTTGAGAAATCAGCTGATACTCTTATGGGAACTCCTTTGTAGGTGACCGTCTCCTTTTCTCTTGCTGCTTTTAAGATTCTCTCCTTATCTTTAATCTTGGGTAATGTAATTATGATGTGCCTTGGAGTGTGCTTCCTTGAATCCAACTTCTTTGGGACTCAGAGCTTCCTGGACTTCCTGGAAGTCTATTTCCTTTGCCGCCTTGGGGAAGTTCTCCTTGGTTATTTTTTCAAGTAAGTGTTCAATTTCTTGCTCTTCCTCTTCTCCTTCTGGCACCTGTAAGATTTGGATGTTGGAACATTTAAAGTTGTCCCAGAGGTTTCTAAGCCTCTCCTCATTTTTTTGAATTTTTGTTTCTTCATTCTGTTCTGGTTGAATGTTTCTTTCTTCCTTCTGGTCCAAATCACTGATCTGAGTCCTGGTTTCCTTCCTTTCACTCTTGGCTCCCTGTATATTGTTATTTATTTCACTTTGCATAGCCTTCACTTCTTTCTCTATTTTGCAACCATACTCAACCATTTCTGTGAGCATGCTGATTACCAGTATTTTCAACTCTGCATCTGATAGGTTGACTATCTCATCATTGCTTAGTTCTATTTTTGGAGTTTTGATCTGTTTTTTCATTTAGGCCATATTTTTTTGTCTCAGCTCACCTGTTATGTTTTAAGGGGCAGAGCCTTAGGTATTCTGGAGGGTGAGGCAACCCACGTCGATGCATTGTGGTGCTGTTTGTGGGGGAGGGGTCTGAACAATGCCACCTGCTCAGCTCTGGGCTGGCTCAGTCACTTCTTCTGCTACCCACAAGCAAATTGGGCCCTTCTGGTGCTAATTCCCAGGAGTGTGGGAATGTGTACATTCTGGGGCCCTGTGGATTGCCAATGAACACTTCTGTGAGGCTAATAGTTTCTCCCACTGCCGCAACCCCCATAAGTTTTTAGAGTCAGAGGTTTTGAGGCTTTATTTCGCCCCGTTGCAACCCTGGGTTACATGGTCCGTCTTGTTCCACCGTTTTTCCTCCCAGATTATCTGCATGCAAATGAGGGACCTCTCAGTCCTCCAGCTGCCACCTTGCTGTGTGTCCTTTCACCCCAGCTGCCCGTCTCCACCCCCCTACCAGTCTGAATGAATTATTTTTTCTTTAACTCCTTGGTTGTCGGACTTCCAAACAACTTGATTTTCTGGCAGTTCTGGGCTTTTTGTTTGTGTCTATATTTGTTGTTGTCCCTCCTTTGGTTGCATGAGGAGGCAAAGTATATCCACATACGCCTCCATCTTGGCCGAGATCTCCAACTTCCAGATATCTTTACTCCTAAATGTTTCATCATGAATATCCCAATAAAGATATCATCCTACATAAACACAGAACCATTATCACATCTAAGAAACTTAACAATAATTCCTTAATATTCTCTAATGTATAGTCTATATTTAAATTTCCTCAGTTGTCCCAAAAATGTCTGTCACAGGATGAAAATATCTTTGTTCCTGCCCAGTCCTCACCTCCCCACCCCAACTGTGAAGGATCCAATCTGTTTACATATTACTTTGGTTATTCAGTTCCCTTAATTGCTTTTCAATTAGAGTACCCTCTACCAATATTTTCTTGTTTTGCTTTATAACTTTGGCTTGTTTGACAACTTCAGGTCAGTTGTTACAGAATGTTCCACATCCTGATTTTATCAGATTGTTCTCTTACAGTGTGTTTAACTTGTTCCTGTATCTCCTGTATATTCTGTAGTTTGGAAGTAAGGTAGAGAAAAAACTCGATTATTTGTAACATTTTTTGACAAGAATATTTATAAAAGTTTGTAGTTTTACGTAAGTTTTCCAGGGCTACCATAACAAATTACCATAGATTGGGTAGTTTAAACAACAGAAGTTCATTTTCTCACAATTTTAGAGGCCAGAAGTCCAAAACCAGGGTGTCATTAAGATTGGTTTCTTCTGGGGGCCTCTCTCTTTGGCTTATACATGGCCATTTTTTTTCTGTCTTCACATGGTTTTTCTTCTTAGTGCTCTGTGTGCTAATGTCTATTTCTTATAAGAATACTTGTCATACCAGATTAGGGTCCACCCATATGACCTCGTTTTATCTTAATTAACTCTTTAAAAGCCCTATCACAGCCATATTTTGAGACACTAGGGGTTAGGATGTCAACATACGAATTTTGAGGAGACACAATTTAGCCCACAGCTATTTATTATATTATGTTGCATATAATGTTAAGTCCTCCAGATCGCTCCATTGTGAGGAAACATATTTCCCTTTGTATTGAACAATTAGTGAATTATCTGTGGAAAGAGACTTTGAATATCCTATTTTTCATCATCCTTTCATCCACTAATTTTACCATCATCCATTAATGATTGCTGCCTAAAATATTATTCTAAAGCTGCAAAGTAATAGCTTTACAAGTTTATTATTACTCTACATTTACTAGTCATCATTTCTTTGTAAATATAGGCTTTTAAAGTCTTGCCACACTTCAATTCAACATTTATAAACATCAGAGTAAACTTTCTTAACAGTAACTGCCTAGAAACCTTGGATCCTTTCCTCTGCCCTGAGGGTTAAGTAACGCAAACTCCCTCACGTGACTGCTGAAGTCTGTCAGCCTCTTCTCTCCTTATCAGCACTTCATCTCCTTGCAGGTTTTCCTTTACTCATCCTTCAAGACTGTCTGTCCCTTTCTCCCTGGCTTTCTCCACCAGAATCACAAGAGCCCCTGTAGAGCTATATGTCCTTTCACTATCCTAGCATATAGTGTAATACTTTGTAGTTTATGGTTAATTGTCTCACTGACAGACTTTAAGTTATCTGAGGAATCACCTCAGACTTGTTTGTTTTTATATTTTCAAGCACCTCTCATAGACCTTGACAAAGAGTAGGCAAACAACAATGATTACAAAATTAATGAAACTTGTACTATACACTCAAATCTATGGACACTGTAATGTATGATTAATTTATAGAATTTACAAGTATAATTTTAAGTAAAAGAGATTTTTTACATAATTTGTTTACCAGAAGCCTAACTCCTAGGTGAGATGAATTTTACTCTAAAAATAATAAATATTTACTTGGTATCAGTTATAGGCCAGGCCTGCACTAAGCATGAATTATCTTAAATTTAATTCACAAAAACCTTTTAGTATAAGTACCATGTTCTCTATATTAGAGATGAAGAAATTAGAGAATATCACGCAACTAGTAAACAAAAAGGTTGGATTTGAACTCAGATGTCTTTAATTTCATAATGACTTTGTAACTTTGATTAATTTCTTATAAAGAGTTCATGTTCCTCATTATAGCTGACTATAAATACATCATTCATGGTTACTTATTGAAGCCCACGTTTTTGGTTCAAGAGTACAGACATGGAGAATGTAAGGCATTTATAACACCAAATGTCTAAGTAAGAACACTCCACAGAGTATAAAAATATAAAATGTTAATACGCAATTTATCCCCAGAACTGTGTTTTTATTAAGTCTAAGTGGATTGGCAGTAAAAATGTGACAGGATACTAAGAAACTAGGAAAATCCCTGATCAAATGGAATGAGGAAGCTGAGACAAGAAAACAAAATAAAGCCAAACAGTTTGAGCAGCTTACAGCCAGCTGGTGAATCAGAACCTTATCTCCCCTGACCAAGGACACTGGAGAGCAAATGGTTTACACCTCCCTAACCTCTGAATACAAAGCTTAAATCATCCTGGTCTGGGAAGTGGAGAACAGAGACACACTTAATGTAACTTTTGCCAGCTAAACCCAAGGACAGATGAAGTCGGGGGAACAAATAACAGCAACAAGAACAACAAAAACATTAAAAGCCAGACAGAGCTAAGAAAAAGTAAAATAGTATAGCAGGCCAAAGAATGTTCCCAAATCCCACTCTGTGCTCATTTTAACACCCGGAAAGCTAATGCATATTCTGCTGAAACCCTCCCTAAGAGCCTCACCCACAGAAGAAAGATAAAAAGCCAGCAGGACAAAGAGCCAATGCAGGCTCTCTCTAGAGCAGGTCATGCTCCTTCCTCGGCATGAAGTATTTACTTCCTCCTAAACTATAAGAGTCCCCATGATACTTACAGGTAGGGGAGCAGCAGACAGCAGGGCTTACCCCCTGCTCCTGTCTCCAAGTCCCCCTTTTACTCTGACTTTCCAGCTAACTAAAAGCAACCCTACCTTGGCTCCCTTGTCTCCTATAATTTTTTAAGAGAGCCCAAACTCTCTCCTGTTACTTCAAATACCCTGAGTTCTTCCATTCTTTCATTGTCTCCAGCTGTAATAAATGTACTCTCAAAATCACCTGGACTTGTGTTGTGAAATATTTCCTACACCAAGTCAAGAACCCACATACTACAGGCCAGCCTGAGGCAGACAAGCTCCAGGCCAGTCCCTGTCCAGGAACAAAAATAATTTTGAATTATGTTTAATGTTTGTGGAATTTGAAATGTCTGAAGGAAAGAAAAAACTTATTTGGAGGAATCTTTTCTTAAAGACCAAGTCAAAAAGAAACATATAGATTTGGAGGATTGATTACAATGATCTACTTTGCGTTAAATATATTGTGAAACATACATTTGCAAAATGCCAGACACACAGGATAATTTCAAGGTAAGAATTACAACAACAAAAATGAGAGCCACAGTACAGATCTGGTAAAATTTGAACCTGGATGTGTGAGTTGAATACCCAGTGCATCAAGTGCTGTCCTGATACTGTGGGTGAAGACAACAAAGTGGTGACCATGCAATGTCATGAGGAAACTAAATAGCAAGGGCACTGGAAGAAAAACATGAGGTCCCATGTGTGTGAAGTAAAGTTTTTAACTGATAGTACCATGACAATTGGAAGACATGTATAAGTAATGCATGCTTACGTTCATTGCAGCATTATTACAAATAGCCAAGATTTGGAAGTAGCCCAAGTGTCTGTCAATAAAAAGGCTATGGTACATTTGTACAGTGGAATAATATTTGGCTGTAAAGAAAGAAGGAAATCTTAGACTTTGCAACAGCATGGATGGACCTGGAGAGTCTTATGCTAAGTGAAATCAGCCAGTTAAAGAGAAGTACCATATGGTTTCACTTACGAATATGTGGAATCTAATAAACAAAACAAACAAAATAGATGCAGACTCATAGATACAGAGGACAGACTGATAGCTGTCAGAGGGGAGGGAGGGTTGCAGGGCTAGGGAAAAAAGGTGAAGGGACAAAGTGAAAAAGAAAACAAAAATCTCATACACACAGACAACAGTATGGTGGTTACCAGAGGGAAAGTGGGGTGGAGGGACGGTAGAAGAGGATAAAGGGGGATAAACTGTGATAGAAGGAGACTTTTCTTGGGGTGGTGAACACACAATACAATATACAGATGATGTATTATAGAATTGTACACCTAAACTTATATCATTTTATTAACCAATGTCATCCCAATAAATACAATTTTTAAAAAGGCATGCATAAGTAGTAAAGACAGGAGAAAATAGGATAAAAAATCAAGTAAGGAAAGACACAACATAAAGTATGCTCTTTAATGGGAAGGTACTGAAAAATCAAAAATTATATGCTGCATTTAGAATTTAAATCTCACTTTTCCCCAGAAATGCAATTATGATAGCTAAATATAGCAGGTGTTTATCAAAATGATGAAAAAACTCAATATTTTTCATTCTCCAAAATTAGTAATGGCAGTTACTGGAGGTTTAAAGTTTTAAAAGGCACATGCAGGGATGGAATCACCACAGATTCCATCAGTCACAAAGCCTGAAGACCTCTTTGTTGGGGTTTCTCAATATGAAGTGCATGGAGCACTATGGATTCCATGAGCCCCCTGGAATTATGTACAACCTGTTGTGTGCATATGCGATTTTCTGGAATGTATTCCATTGCTTCTTACAAAACAGATTCTCAAAAGAAGTTCATGACCATCCTGTCTATTTCCCCAAATTAAGAATGATTACTCAGGGGGCAGGGAGGTGGGCAGTAGCTATGGTAGTAGAATGATTACTCTAGGAAAAGAAGTACTTGCTTACAAACTGGTAACATTTGGCTTAGTGACTTGTTACCAAGGAAAAAAGATCTATTTAGTTTTATGATCTGGCATCGTGTCCTTTCCATTTCATATTTGTTTGTGGGAGGTAAGATTAGTTTACACAAGTTTCCATTACCAACTAGGTGCGGTTTACATTTTTAAGAGATCAAGAAAGAATCCAGGTTTGCAAATCTCATTTTTAATTTCTGTTGCTGTTTACTATTGTGCTTGATTTCTTATTCAATTCAATTCAAGTTTGGAAAGGTTGCTCCTTCTTTGAATTGCTTTATGATTTTTTTTTTTTTTTTTTTGGTAAATACAAGGAAAAAATTTAATTGTCACAAAGTCTCTCCTATTTAACAAAGAAATTTGAGGATTCTATCAAACATTTTCACTGAACCCATTTCAACACTAACAGGTAATTAATAGAATTTGCCAGCTTCATTAGTCAGGGTTCTACAGAAAAACAGAACCAATAGGAACATGTAAGTATTTAATATAGAAAGAGCTGTATGTGAGAGATTGGGTCACTTGATTTTGGAGGCTGAGAAGTCACTCTACAAGCTGGTAAGTTGGTGGTGTAGTTCTAGTCCAAGAGCCAAGTTCAAAGGCCAGAGAACAGGACTGGAGAGATGGATATTCCAGCTGAAGCAGAGAGTGAATTTTCCCTTCTAATACCATTTTTGTTCTATTCAGGCCCTTAATGGATTGAAAGAAACCCACCCAAATGGGTGAGGGCAATGTTCTTTACTCAGCCTACCATTCAAATGCTAATATCTTCCAGAAACAACCTTGTGGACACACCCAGAAATAATGTTTCACCAGCAATCTGGGCATCCCTTAGCCCAGTCAAGTTGACACATAAAATTAACCATCACAGCAGCCCTAGATAAATATTCATTTTAATTTAAAATGTGAATTCTATCCCCTTAGGGATCCTTGAAGCAATCATTTATTTCTGAAATCTTAGTCACTACATTTGTGTAGTCCTGTTCACAAAGTTCTATTTCATAGTTTATATCCGTGAAATGTCATCTTTTTTAAAAAAAGTTCTATTTCATAGTCTATATTTGTGAAACCTCAATTTTTTATCTTAACTACCATGTGGAGTCACATAAAAACATTACACAAATTAGAAATGATGATGCTTCTCTGTGGTTAAGTATATACTTTTTATGATTAAGTGTATTGCTAAAGAGATGCCTTTAATCTCATTTATATGACTGATAAAGAAGAATTGGATATTATTGTGGGAAATTATTCTTCTGACAAAGAAGTTGAAGAAAAGAATGCAGGCACATAAATAAAGTCTATTAAATGATGTTGTTTGGACTCAGTTGCTCCTAATTTGAGGTGAATAGGAAGTGAGCCTAAAATTTCCAGCCAGTTGTTGAGTCAGGGTATTTTTAAATGGGGGGAAAAAAGGAACATTTTAATTCTAACTTGAAATATCAATACACTTGAGACAAAAATGTAGAAGAATGTTCGGATATGTTCCAATTACCAATTACTGCTTTAAGAACCTCCAAAATATAGTGGCTTAAAACAATAGCCATTTTATTAATGGATTAAAGACTTAAATATTAAACCTGAAACCATGGAAACCCTAGAAGAAAACATAGGCAGTAAAATCTAAGACATTGTCCATGACAATATTTTATCTGATCTATCTCCCCAGGCAAGGGAAATAAGAAACAAATAAACAAATGGGACCACATCAAGCTAAAAAGTTTTCACACATCAAAGGAAAACATCAACAGAATAAAAAGGCAACCCACAGAATAGGAGATACATATTCACCAATGATACATTTGATAAGGGGTTAATATCTAAAATTGATAAAGAACTTACAAAACTCAACACCAAAAATTAAAAAATAAGCAAAGGACCTGAATCAACACTTCTCCAAAGAGGACATACAGGTGGCCAATAGACATATGAAAAGATGCTCAACATCACTAATCATCAGAGAAATGCAATTTAAAACCACAATGAGATATCACCTCACATCTGTCAGAATGGCCATCATCAATAAATCAACAAGTAAAAAGTGCTGGTGAGGATGTAGAGAAAAGAGAACCCTTTTGCACCATTGGTAGGAATGCAGACTGGTGCAACTACTGTGAAAGGCAGTATGGAGATACCTCAAAAAATTAAAATCAGATCTCCCTTTTGACCCAGCAATCCCACTTTTGGGAATATATCCAAAAGAACCCAAAACACTAATTTTTTAAAATATTTCATTCATTAATTTTTAGAGAGGGGGAAGGGAGGGAGAAAGAGAGGGAGAGAAACATCAATGTGTAGTTGCCTCTTGAAAGCCCCCAATCAGAGACCTGACCCACAACCCAGGCATGTGCCCTGACTGGGAATCAAACCAGTGACACTTTGGTTCTCAGGCTGGCACTCAAAAAACTGAGCCACACCAGGGCCCAAAACACTAACTTGAAAGAACATAAACAACCTTATGTTCTCTGCAGCGTTATTTACAATCACCAAAATATGGAAGTAGCCAAAGTGCTCATCAGTAGATGAACAGATAAAACAACTATGGGACATTTACACAATAGAATACTACTTGGCTGTAAAAAAGAAGAAAATATTACCTTTTGTGATAGCATGGATGGACCTAGAGAATATTATGCTAAATGAAATAACCCAGTCAGAGAAAGACAAATACCGTATTATTTCACTCACATGTGGAATCTAATGAAAAAACTGAACTAACAAGTGAAATAAACAGACTCATAGATAGAGAGCAGGATGACAGCTATTGGGGCGAGAGGAGAGGGGGAAGGGATTGAGCAAAAAGGAAAAAAGACTCACAGACATGGACACCAGTGTGGTGATTGCAGGGGAGAGGGGGCATAAGGGGGTTAAATGGTAATGGAAAAAATGGAAGGAAGGAAGGAAAGAGAGAAAGAGAGAGGAAGGAAGGAAGGAAGGGGAAAGAAGAAGGAAGGATGGAAGCAAAGAGAAATAACAGCACTAGAATCTAAAAAAGGGAAAGAGAACTGTAAAAAGAAATAGCCATTTTATTGTATCTCGTGATTTTGTAGGTCAGGAATCTGGGCCAGGCTTGCTGTGTAATTCAAATTTTATAATTTCTTTCTCATATATTAGTTGAGATACTTTTTATAAAGACATATTCCCTCATTTGTTGTTTGATTACCTAGTAGAACCCTTCACAGAGCGAAGGCAGAATAAAAACTTGGTTCTTTTCCTCTACTTACCAGTTTTCATAATAATGAATTGTCTTCCTTTCATTCTCCAAAGACAACCAGTTTTTAAAAGAAAAAAAAATAACATAAAGAACTCATGTATTTGATGGCTTTCAAGAAATTATAATTTTTACTCTTAATGAAGTTCAAATTGTCCCATCTTTAGTCAGTGGTGGAAGGCTCTTCAAGCTGACTCCTGGGTCTTTTTGCAATGATGTTAGTGATCTTTGATAACTTTCTTGCTTTTTGGTACAGAAAGATATTCTAGGTTCATCAGGAACATTTCCTGTCCCAGGCTGTAATCTGTCCTTTTTCTAAGAAGTCCTAATTTCCTTTAGTGGTAAATGATGTATCAAGACCACAATGTTGGAGGTAGAGATGTACATTGGGCTAGTCAGTTCCTAGGCCTTTTCAGTGGAAACATAGAAAACACACACATGATGCGGACACCGGCCCGCAGTGTCAGCGGTGTCATGGCTGAGACACGAGACAAATTCACACGGACTACTGAGTCCTGTGGAGGAAAAGGGAAGGCATGGCCACTCTCTCAAGGGGAGAGCGTGCCGACCCTTGCCTTAACAGGGTTTTATCGCTTTTCTGGGTACGTTACATGGAGGATGGTCCTCATTTACTATGCACAGGTTCTCGACGTGATTACCTTTTACAGATAACAAAGGAAAGAATGTTGCTAACTACTTCAAAGAGAAGGATGTTACAGATCCAGGGGAAAAGTGGTTGAACTGGTTACGCTCCATACTTGGGAGGTTTAGCATAGACTTTAGGAAGTTACTTTAGAGATATGCAGTAAACGCTTACTGCCTCAATCTAGGGTGAGGGAGATTTAGTAACAGCAAGTCTCATAGCAGTCTAGGTACAATGCAGGCCTGATTCCCCACGGGAGAACCCATCTGTGGGCGTGGGTCCTGTGTCGCTCTCTACCGGCCCCTCCGAGTGGGAGCTGGGCCCACACCATGCAGAACAGTCTCCCATAAACACACACATTGTATGTGTATGTATGTAGTGTGTGCCTGTGTGTGGGTATATGTGGGTATGAAACTTTGTAAATTTCTACTGATATTTGCAACACAAATAAAGGACCACTCTGCACTTCAGGGTTTGTACTCTGACGTCTGTGTGTCACCTCTGCATTTTCTTTCTTCTACTTGGCAATCTTGGTTCTCAAAGAAACAGGGAATAATAGTTATTCATTTGCTTTACCCAAGAACATACTCACAACAGAATATGTCTCAGAATAACAACACAGTGGAACCTCGTTTCTCAAACTTAATTCATTTTGGAAAACTTTTGAGAAGCATTTTGTTGAAAGATCGAAACTCCTTTGTTTGTTGCCTGAGAGACACATGACTGATCATAGATATAGCAGCATTGAAGGGTTGTCAGGTAGAGAATTGAGCCCCAAAGTTTTCTTAGACAACAGAGACATTTTTTCATTGATAATTTGGTCAGGAACAAAATTTTTCAAAAACCAAGATGTTCAGGAACCGAGGTTTGACTGTACTAATACATTTACTGCAGTACAATTACTGAAAAGTTAAAAAATATTTTTTCATATGTTCCTACCATTCTCTCTTTATTTTAATAGGTATGCATAGACAGATCACGTAAGCATTATATACTATAATCTTTTCCTTTTAAACCGTATATGTCTTTGTTCTATATGTAACTATATAGTTAATGCTTAATCTCTCCTATTGTTTCTATAGATATTTTGGTTTTATGAAACTCATTCTCTAACAGATTCTTCGGGAGTGCTCAGGAGAGCAACATTCTTGCATAATGTTAATAGTTTATCTGTACATTTATATTTGAAAGGCACATTTGCTCAATATAAAATCCTTGGAACATATTTTATTTCCTTGACCACCCTAAATGCAATGACCCATTTTCTTCTGGCATAAACACTTGCTGTTAAAACTGTGATGATAGTATAGTTTCTTTCCCCCCTTATAGGTCACTTAATTATTTTGTCTAAGTCTTCGAGGAACTTTTAGAATTTTTCTTTAAATTCTGAGTTCTCCTAGAAAATGTCTTGGTGTTGGACATCTGGGTTGATATGGTTAGGTAAACAATGTTCTCCATTAAAATATAGTTTCAAGTCTTTATAATTTTTATGAAATGATTTTTGAATTAGTTTTTGATTTTCTCTTCCATTCCTTGCCTTGGTTTCTCTCTGTAGTGACTCCTATTATAATTATGTTGGATTTTCTTTGCTTATCTTCAATATTGATTATTTTCTCTTGAAGTCTATTTACTTTTCTATCTCTTTTTATTTTCTTTCCCTTTTCACTCTATTTCCTCATAAGCCATTATCTGTTATGTTTATCTAGATTAATCTTCATTTCTAAGATTTTTTTTTGTTTTACCTCTCTTCTATTCTTGAGTTATGTCACTTCTTTTCTGAAATTTTTTAACTCTTTTTTATGTTGTTCTTCCATGGCATGTGTCGTTCTAAAAATATTCAGCTTATTT
>PVJI01014527.1:0-43985 GCA_004026765.1 Micronycteris hirsuta
CCCGAACTTTTGATAGAACTTCATCAACAGCGGGCACTTTCAATAACGAGCAAATATTTATAAGGAAGCTGGGGGATTGGGTCACCCCATTGCTGGGCCTGTGGCCTTGGCCTGCCTGAGCTGGAAGGGGTCCACAAAGCGCCCTGGGACCCAAGGACATGGGACCAGCTCGGCGGAACTGGGGCCAGAGGTCTGTCTGCTCCTCAGAGTTTAAGTGTGTGGGTCCCCAAACTGAGTCGGCCTTGGGAGAGAGAAACTGGGGGCTCGGGGAGATGCAGGGCCCTCCCTCTGTGTGGTGGCCTGTCCACCCTGGGCCTCACCGGCCAGAACTGATGGGGACTCTGCATGTACATGTGCTTAGGTTCTGCTCCTCAAAGCGAACAGTTGGTCATTGTGGACCGTGAGAAAACGAGATGCATCAGGAAGACGGTGAGCCTCCCGCGCTATTACCCAGGGAGGGGCCCCGTGTGTGCCCCCTCCTGGCTCTTTCCAGGCCTTGCTCCACTCGCACATGGCGGGAAATCTTTCTCCCAGTCCCACCTTCTCCAGGTCAGTCACCGCAGGACACCCTGGACCCACGGAGGTGGCACCTGGCTTCGGGGCATTGCCCCCGCCCCCTTAGGGGGCGTCGAGAAACACCTGGTTGGAAAGCCCCCCGGGGTGGAGAGGCCGACCCATGGTGAGCGCTGCTGGGTGTGGGAAGGAGGTGAGGAGCCCATGGGGACAATGACTCCCTCACTCTGCTGCCTCTGGGACACAGTGGGGTCTGCCTGTCCCCAAAGGCTGGAAGGCGTCTGCCTAAAAGTCCCACAGCGCCAGGTGTGAGTTCTTGGGCCGTCTCACAGGGCTGGTGATAAGGCAACACCGGCCCCGGGGAGGCCCTCCTTGCCCCCGCACACGGGTGTGCGCTGAGATGCTATGCTGCCGCGCCCCTCCCCCCCAGGCCCTGAGGCAGGTCCCCCCCACAGACGGTGATTAAACACGTGGTCCGGAGAATAATATTCGCAAGGGCACGCCCTGAGGGGCGGTAAGCGGAGGCCGTCAGCTCTCAGACCGACCCCTGTCACATCCTACTCACCTGCAATGTCACTCACCTGGACAGGTGTCCGCCGTCGAGGCTGCAGGGCACAGGAAGGCCATGGCCAAGACAACGGGCCCCAAGGCCACGGCCACTTGGCTCACCTGCATCTCGGGTCCTGGCCGCCGCGGGCAGCTCCCGCCTTTATGGGCGGTGCGGAGCCCCGCCTCCACCTCTGTCCGTCCCCCTCGGGGCAGGGCACTTCCTGTCCCTGCCTGTGGTGTCCACTGAAGGTGGCGTGGCCTCAGAGCACGGTTCCTTCCACACCCCACACCCCACGTAACGAGCTTCCTTGATAACAGATTCTGGTTTCCCCTCGACGGAAGCACCTTCTTCCCAGCGAGAGGCCGGCAGCGTCCACCCACCTGCCGGTGTCTAGAGAAGGCCCCGCATGGACGGTGCAGTGGACAGAGGCCCGTGAGGACGTCCCAGGACGGCAGGGTTGGCAGGACTGGGGGTGACATCTGCACACAGTGGGCTTCAAGTCCACAGATGGTTAGAAACACCCCCTGGGGTCTAGGGTGGTCGGAGGGGAGGGGTGGGGTGGCTTCAGACCGCAGCCAGGCGGGGGGGCGGCCACCTGGGGCGCTGATGCCCACCGGCCCAGCCAGCGCTGCAGAGGGCCAGACTGGGGACTAGACAGAGGCAGCTGTGTCCTGGGCGTGGGGGAAGTGGCATTAGACTGCCCCCAGCAGGGACCCGCTGCCTGGGCCTCTCCACACCCCAGAGATGATGGCTAATTCTAGAAGCTCTTACCTGGCAGCGAGTCCAGTTACAGGCGGAGGTGGCAGGTGTGTGGCCCCAACCCCAGTTCCTGTCCAGGTGTGATGTTAGAATTCTGACCCCAAGTCCGATGAAACCCCGTGAGGATCAAGGTCCCAGTGGTTCCATGTCAGGGTCCCCAGGGGCTGGGGGCCTGGGAAGGGGACAGCTGGACATCGGAGAGAGGACAAGTAATTTCCTGTCCCTGCCAAGCGCTTACCAGAGACCCCGTCACCTGAGACTAACAGAGAAAACAAAGAAGCTCATTAACACGCCTGGCTCGTGTGCCCACGGGACATGCTCAGGGGACACCAGGGAGCCCCAGAGTGGCTTAGAACTCAGGAGGACACCCTCCTCACAGGGAGGGGTCGCGGGCCGCTCAGGGCCAGGAAGACAGCCGGTGGCAGTCTGCCCGTGCGGGCGCCTGTCTGTCCTCTCCCGCACCTCCCACTGCAGGGGCGGGGAAGACGGGTCTGGAGCCTGGACTTCGCAGGGCGACCACTTTAGTCCGAAGGGGGCTCTGTCACTCCCAAGCCCACCCCACCCGCACGCTTTCTCACGTCAGTCCCGTCCACGGTGACCTGCTACCTAACCGCCTGTTAGAACAGCAGATAACCGCCTGTTTGCTCAAGAATTATGGGCAGTAACTTCGAAAGAAGCCGACTCTGACCTTCAGACATTCCGGCTTTCAGATGTTTGCTCGCCCTCAACCGGTTATCTGAACAGACTGTGCCAACACCCCCGCCCTGGACCTTTGCTCTGTTTATGCTTTTTCCTCCTCCTTCCTCCTCACACCCCCCCGCCCCCGCTCCAGGGATTAAGATGATCTTAGGGGACAAGAGTCCCCCATCTCTCGGGCTGCTGGCTGGGGAGTACAGCCCCTTTCCTCCCATCGGCCCCCCGTCTCTGAGGCGGGGGGTTGGGTTTGGTACTTCGAGAGCTGGCGATGCTCCGAGCACTCGGGCCTCTGGGAGGGGTCCCCGGGTACCCCAGGGGGGAGCGTGAGCACGGGCCATGGAACAAGGGGGTGACTTATGTGCGGGTCTCGCTGTGTCGATCGTGTGGGGGACCCCGAAGTTCATCACAGGCTTGCGTTATTCAGTTTCTAGAAATTCACTTACACGCAGAATCATCTGAGAAACGGACACACCTGGGACACCAGGACACTGGTCTCAATCTGTTCGTTTTGTAAATGCAATTAAAATGCTTGTCGCTGTTAAATGGACTGTCAGCCACTGGAGCAGGAATTACTCACAGGCTTCTTGAAGGAGGTTATTAAAGTCTGTTATGTGTGGAATGAGGTTTACAAGTCAGACTTAAAAGCTTAGGGGAGGGATCTCTGGACTTCTGAAGTTAACGTTTTAATAAACCGAACGGGCTGCGTTTGAATTAATTTAAAAAGATGGTGACATGCCATGTGGTCTTCTCTGCACAGAACAGAGCAAGACTTAGGGGTGAAGCACCACGGGGGGGAGAAACGAGGATCAGGTCCAGCTCCGCTCAGGTGTCCCTGGGGACATCGTGGGTCACGGATGGGGACACGGGGGACCGAGGAGAGAGGCTGTCTGGGGCCTCACAGCCCGGACTCGGGGAGCAGGATCACAGCCCGGCTTCCGCCCTCTCCCTCCCTCTGCTGCGTCGCCCCACACTGCCCGCTGGCCAGCCCTCCCCCGCCCCCCACGGAGACGGGCTTAGAAGCTGGAGCCAGTTCATGATGTCATCTGTAACGGGCTGGCATGGACATTAGACTTGCCTGCCGGCCCTCGGGAGGGTCCCCTGGTGCCGAAACACTGCTCACGGTGCAGGTGACGGGCTGACTTGGGGACAGTGGTCAAAAAGGAAAGGCCAGTCCTCGGCTGCCTTGCACACAGGGATGTCCCCGATTCCAGGATTCCTTCTCCGCGGGCACTCCAAAAGCGTCCCCGGGGGCCAAGGCATGGCGACCAGGCTTCCTAACGTACCAGCATCGCGAGCAAGAGGGGAGGGTGCTTTGCTGAGCACCTGCTGGGTGCCCGGCACGGGGCAGCGCCCGGTGACATGTGGGGGACGGAACCGACTCCACTGAGTCAAGACAGAGGCGAAGCCGTCGGTGAACACGGCATGTTGCGGCCGACTGAGGAAGCCTCAGCACGGGGACGGAGCGGAGCGTCCTGGCCCAGGTCCATCAGGCCACCACCTGAAACCCACTCTGTGACTTCACATGTGAAAGCCCCAGCGGTCCTGGGTGGGGGCTCCCGGCCCCCATCCTGAGGGCCAGCTGCATGCCAGCCACCCCGCCTCGTGGCCCAGGGCCTGGAGACCTGCAGGGGCGTCTGGGGCTGGCGGTCACTGCGCCGCCCTGCCCACTTCCCTTTGGCCAGCCCTGAAGCTCAGCCCCAGTGACCCCAGGACCCTGGGGAAGGTGGCCTGCTGGCGACCGGAGAGGGGCCCTGGTGCCACGGAGCCGTGCGGCCAAGGCTCCAGGAGAGGGCGCTGTCGGAGGCCGCGCCCGGGGTCCCAGGTGTTCCCCATTCTCAGGCTCCCGCCCCGTGGGCCTCAGCAACGTGCTTCCCCGTGCGTTCCCCCCACCCCAGGTGCTGCTCGGCCCCGGGGAGCCACGCTCTGGGGCAGGTTTAGGCGCTTTGGGCAACGTTTCTCTGATGCTTCCCCCCACCCCCTCTCTGCCCGTGGGCAGCTGCGGGGCCCCTGGAGTCAGCTCAACGTCTTCCCCGTGGTAGCGAAGGCTTCGATCCCTGTTTAAATAAACTCGACCACGCCGGCCTGTGTTCACAGTCGCTAACCCTTTCTGGTGTGGTCCAGCCAACGGAGCTTTTATTTCACATGTTTACGACCACTAGTCTGTTTTCTTAGGCTTTCCTCAGCTCTTAGAATCCCAGAGGGAATTTGATGCCAACGAGGTGCAGACGCCTGCAGGAGGCGTTCCCGAGACATCTCAGCACGTCCCCAGATTCCCCTCCGCCCCTGGCTGGCCGGCTGCCCCTCCAAGCACCCCATCCAGCCTGCTCGGTCCCCAGGCCTGAGCACGGTCCCCAGGCGTGGGCTCGGACCGGGCCTCCTCTGGCGCCTCTCTGGAGGGGGGGCCGGCTGTGCTACCTCATGGCGAGCAGGGGGCCGCCCTCCTGGTCCACCCGCACACCCAGCAGGCGCTCCCCACCGCAGGCTGCTCGATGGTTCGAGGCAGAGGGGGGCGCCTGCTCTGTGGGGGTGGCATGGGGTGGCTGGACAGCGGGGACGCAGAGCTCTCCCACGACACAGAGCTCATCTCTGAGGGCTCACAGGGCCCTGGCACCCGGCAGAGAGCAGGCAGCGGGCACCTCGCTTCTGACCCGTCCCCAAGCACGGCGGCTGGGAACGTGCCCACAGCTCAGAGCCAGTGAGGAGCATCACCCAGCACTGCGTATGCACCCATGCACACGCACTCGTGCATGCTCGTATACACTCACACACTCATGCACGCTTGTATACACTCACACACTCACACACACATGCACTCGTGCATGCTCGTATACACTCACACTCATGCACGCACATGCACTCATGCATGCTTGTATACACACACACACACATGCACTCGTGCATGCCCGTACACCCATACACATGTACTCATGCACACTGCTCATACATACTTGTGCATGCTCGTACACACCCACACATCATGCACACACTTGTGCACTCAAGCATGCCCATCTCGTCGGCTCTGTCCCCAGTTGAGGCTCCAGGTGGCGCCTTGCCCGGGTGACCCCTGGCTGGCAGTTCTGTGAGGCGCCCTGAGCGAGGACCCAGGTGATCCGTGTCCTGGTCCCCCCGCCCACGGCAACGTGCAGTGACAGGTGTGTGTCGTTCTGAGCCTCTCTGTTTTGCAGTAACTTGTTTTGCAGCAACAAGTAACAGACGCTAGCAGGTGTTTGCACTCAGCCCGCCCCTTAGTTAGTCTTTCAAAGCACGGGCGGCAGACACGAGGCCCGTGGCCGCATTATGCCCAGCACCTGGTCCTGTCCGGCCCGGCACCTGGGCTGCCCGGCGGCAGCGCCGAGCTCCGTGCCCCTAGCGAAGGAGCAGTTACATTCACACAGTCCTAAAGTTACATCCGGCCCTCTGAAGGCCACTGCGAGGCTGACACGGCCCCCGGTGACAATGAGCCTGATGCCCCTGACCTCCGAGGAAACCCGGCCTAGCGCTGTCTCGTTTCCAAGGGGTCCGAGGGCCCCCCAAAGGGCTGCGATGCCCTCGCGCCTCAAACGGCTGTCCCCCACGCGTGCTGGAGAATTATGACTTCTCCCAAGTCGACGCGATGTCCATTTGTCAATTAAAAAAGGAAAGACAAGAAAAAACAGGGTGTTTTGTAGGTGTGGCTTTTGTTGAAGTATCTGTGCTGAGCGGTCACTGGAAAGTGACAATTTCCTGGCCGGTCACAAACACAGACCTCCCCCCCCCCCGTGCCTGGACGGGCTGGTGGGCCATCCCGGCGCCGTGGGCACAGCGCCACGGGCCGCAAGCCCTCCCCGGCGGTGGCAGGCGAGCCGGAAGGAGGCCCCAGTTCCTTCGGGCCGAGGGTGATGGGAGTGGCCGCAGAGCTGCGCCCGATGGGGGGTCATCCAGGCCTCAGGATCTGCTGGACGCCGGGCCAGGCTGGGCCTCAGGCCGTGTCCCTTGAGCGCGTCCACCTGGAGGACTTCTACTGCAGGACCAATGTCCCCTCCTCACACTGTGGGCCGGTGACGATGCGGCTGCTGGGGCTGGGGGGGCCTGTGTCGGGGGGCAGGCGTGGGTGAATCAGGAGCCCTGACACACCTCCTCATTCCACGTGTCCACGTTTGCACACCAGCACTTCCAAGCTGTGCCCCTTCGGGATCCCCATCACCCTGTGTTTGGGGTGCAGTGCCCAACAATGAGCAGGCGGTCAGTGAATTGTTACTGAACAAATGAGGGAACGAATGAATGAAATTTGGGGTGTGGGGGAGGGAGGCTGGAGGAAGAGAGGCCGCGGGGAGCGGGCCCCCTGCAGGAGTCCCACCCCGAGGGAGTGGCCAGGAGCTGACACCACCCCTCCCTCCCTGATTCCCCAGAAGGCGAGAAGATGCGGCACCGCCAGCAGGACCACTGGCCGCCCGGGTTCGGCCACCGCCCTCTCCTGGGCCCGGAAGTCAGTAGGCAACCTGGTTGGCTGAGGCAGGCGGGGCCCCCACGTCCATCTCCCATGCAGAGGTGCCACGCAAGGCATGCTGGAGCCGGCTCCGCTCTCGGAGGCCAGCATCCTGGCCGATGGGGAGGGACTACGCCTGGCATGGGAGCCCAGGAGCCCCCGCTCTGCAGTGATAGAGGCCTTGGCGTACCCCCACCCTGTCCCCACCTGGAGGTCTTGTCCAAACACAGATGAAGGTCTCTCCGGGGTGCCCAGCCCGGCAGCTGGCCTGCAGCAGCGGAACCTGTGTTTCTAACAGGACAGTGAGCGGTGGCTGCCGCGCCCTGGGCCACATCGAGACCCTGGCCTAGGCCATGTGACAACATTCCAACCCGTGGCTTCAACACATGAGGACATTTCTCAGTTGTGTGCCCAGTTCATATGTCCCGGGGGGCCAGGTCTCCCTACGGGAACCCGGTGGGGGGGTAGTCAGTCTGGGGGACCAGGCTGGTGACATGTGAGAGGGAGCCACTACTTCAGACAAAGAGCCATGTGTCACTTCTGCTCGGGGTCAGGGCCTGGGCAGTCACACGTCCCACACAGCCCAAGGGGCCAGGAAGTAAAATCCCGCTGTGTGGCTGGACAGTGAGGTGGGACTGCCCCGCCCCGGGGACCCGCTGCCCCAAGGCACCGACCCCAGCCCCCCGGGGTGAGGCACGCCCCGGGATTATGGGATGTCCCCAGGAAGCCTGGCACTGGTACCCGGCCACATGCTGACAACACCCAGGGAGCCACGGTGTCCCCGCAGGCCACTCTGGGGGCCGAGCTCTGTGGGCAGCTGGCCCGGGCCATGCCTGCCCTTCTCTTGCTGTGGCCACTGTCAGGACCGGAGTGTCTGCTGTCCTGTGGCTGGAGTCACACACAGGCCAGAGGCTGGGGAGGCTCTGGTCACACTCAAGAAGACAGCCAATCACATGTGTTTACAGTGGAAACAGTAAACGTGATTTATTGAAAAACTATTACAATGATTCTTCTCTTACACAGGTTTAAAATATTTTAAAACACCCTTTCCTGGGCATTACAGGTAAAACTTGCGAGCAAGTCTATCGGACTTTCAGGAAACGTGCAATATGTCATGTGACATTTTATTCGAAAGTGCCTAATGTCCTCGAATTGTTACCACAGGTTTTCTGTTTCCCGATTTTTCTTTTCGTCACCGTGTGTCCAATTATATAGACGAGGAGGCAATAAAATAAAATTACACCAAGAGAATTTCTGCAAATATAGAAGTAATTTTATTGCAATATACCGCAGCTAAGTGGTCCGGGAGAACGAGACACGTCTTTGACTTCAGTACAAATCACAACAGCTTGGAAGGGACCGACGGAAGAAGAAAGTGACGGGGAAAAGGAGGGACAGATGAGAAACCAAACCGGAATCACATGACCTAGAGAAACCCACGGGAGTGCACCGCAGCCTGGGGCGTGGCTTTTCTCTCCCGGGGGGGAGCGTGGCAGTGGTGGGGGTGTGCGGGGTTCGGAAGTCTCTCCACGCCAGGCTTTTCTTTGGCAAGAGTGGGGCTGAATTTCCACGGGCATTGGGGAAATCCTCGTGGGCGGCGGTCTGCGTGTCCCGAGTGGCCGTGGGGAGGGCAGCCCGGGGGCTGCGGCACGTCCCAGCCGCCTGCATCGTGGAAGGCAGGCTGCTTCTCACAGTCCACAGGATCCACCCTCGCCCACAGAAGGTGGCCCCAGTGCTCACCCTGGAAGGTGAGCACGGGGTGTTGCTGGCGGAAATCCAAGTGGCGTCCGTGGGCCGGGGCCCCGCCGAGGCTCACAGAGTTCATTGCACGTGTCCCCGACTGCGGTGGCCACGCCGGAGCAGCCCCCGGACAGCACGGGGGGCACCGAGCATCCTCGGGACAAACACAGAAAGTAGCACCACAGGCGTTTGGCAAGCGAACACAGTCTGCTGTCGTGACACCGTAGGCGGCGTGGAAGTGTCTTGTGTGGGCTTTTAAATCACAGATGCACAACTGGGCGGCCACACCGCGAGCTGGGGGCGCGGGAGGGGGCCCGGCGGGACGGGAGGGGACGCGCGTGGACCTCGGCGGCCTGGGCGCACATCAGATCGCAGAGGAAGGAGGGAGAGGGAGGCCCGGGCCGGCACCCAGGGTCGCCTTCAAAACGCCAGCACAGGTAGCACCACAAAGGGAGTGTAAAATAAGCACCAGTTTTCACTTACTCGCAGAGAACGTGGCCTCCCGCCCCGACACTCGCTCTGCAGGACGGCAGGTGGCGAAAGGGGCCCGCGGCAGCTCGTGAAGCCCGCCCTTCCGGGGAAGTGCGGTACAGAAGGCAAAGTGTGACGTTCTCCCCCCCCCCCCCATGAAACCAAATGCAGCGCTCATCAAAAAGCCGTCGGCAGAAGAGCCCTGGCACCTGCTTTCCGACGGAGCCGTGCATTCTGGTGGCTCTGGGCCGATTTCCAATCTATGGCGCCTCCTGCCCGATGCGGGGCCGGGGCTCCCAGACTCACCAGGCCCGAGGGCAGCCGAGGGGACGCCCACCGTCCCCTGCTCCCAGAGGGATGGAGCTGGGGCCACCTGCGTGCCTGAGAGTCAGGGACAGTGAACACGTAGGACAGCACAACACAAACATCTACTTACAGCTCACAGAACAGAAGCACCTTTAATCCATCAGAAAGGCAGGCGAGGAGCACGACTGGCCCCTGACGGGTGGCCTGTGTCCTGGGACCGAGGCTCGGGCGGGGGAGGGGCGGCCTGCCTCGGAACGCTGGTTGAAGGTCGGGGAGTGCGCATCTTCAAGTTGAATTTTAAACAACGTCACGTTCAGACACCGCAGCCCCAGCCCTGCGAACCCTCCACCGGCGAGGCCGGTTCCGGTCCCCGCGGGGCGCGGTGCAGACGAAACCGGGCGGCGGCGCTGCGGGACTTCTAGGTCATGTGATTGGGCTCCGCGGTGCAGACTCGGCTCTTTCCCTCCGCTCTCCCGGGTGCGGGGTGCCGCGGCGCGGACGAGGTCGGGGCGGGACGAGGGCTCTTCACTGTCCAGGACACCCACGGGCGGCGCGCTGAGGTCACGAGGTTGGTCGCGGGCCGGGGCGGCGGCTCCTAGCCCAGGAAGCAGGCCGGGCCCACTTCGAATCCGAATTTCTGCGACGCTTCTCCGAAGTCGTTGAACATGATGTCCACCACGGGCACCTGCTCCACCTTGGGCGTGTCGATCTCCAGCACCGTCTTCTGGTAGCCTTTCCTGGTCTGGGGCGGGGGCGGGGCCGTCAGAGGGGGCGGGGCCGTCAGGGGGCGGGGCCCGCCAGAGGGGGCGGGGCCTCCCCGGGTTGCCCCGCCTGGTTCTCCGCCAGGAGGCAACGGGCAGGCCCAGAGCTGTCCTCCCCCAGCCCCATCCCGCCCAGTGCCCCCCACAGCCGGGAGGACAGCTGTCGGTGTCCCCTGCCCTGTCCAGCGGGCCCCACCCCCAGCAGCGCTCCTCATTCAAACTCAGAACCCCCAGGCGTCAGCGTCAGCGGCGGCTGCTCACTGGCCCTGCAGGCCCGCCGCCCAGAAGAGGACTCCCCGCCCGAGAAGAGGAGGGAGCCTGGGGCTGTCTGGTCCCGGGGGACGGGGCAGACGGAGGCCCCGAGGGCGAGGGTGGCACAGGGCAGGAGCGGCCTGCTGGGGGGCCTGCACCTTCCCCGGCTCAGACTGTGGGCCCAATCCTCCCGCAGCTCTCACGCCACCCTCAGCCCTGACCGGTGGGGAGGGCGAGCCCAGAGCAGTGGCAGACCTGTCCCGGGAGAGGCCCTGTCCTCCCCGCAGGGCCTCGTGTCCCAGGCCCACGGAGGGCAGGCCCAGGGTGGCCTGGTGCAGAAGACCACCCACGCGTCCGGTGAGGCTCACGTACTGTCACTTCCCCGAATGAGGGCCCCTGGCCCCCAGCCCTCCCTCTGGCCACTCCTTGGGGGGAGGCACAGCAGAGCTGCCTGCCCAGGCCAGCCTCTCCTCATGGCACCCGTCAGGGACTGAGCGCTGTGGCCCCCCAAGTCCAGACGTGGAAGCCTGACCCCCACTGGGAGGGGCCTTTGGGGGTGGGGCCCTGGGGGTGGGATTGATGCCCTCGAGGTGGCAGCCTGGAAGAAGCTCGCTCTCCCCACCCCCGACGTGAGGGCCCGGCCAGACAGCGGCTGCCCCTGGGCTGGGAGCCGTGAGGGAGCAGCGTGTGGGCTCAGCTGCCGAGCTGTGGGGCCTGATGCCGGGTCTGACCCCCCGGAAACGGGGTCCGACCACAAAGGTCTGTCGTTGGAAGGAGTAAATTCGGGGGTGACTGGCTTCCGGTCACAGGTAACGAACACCCTCCACAGCCCCGGCTTCTGGCCTGGAAACGAGCCCACACACGTCGAAGGGGCGGCAAGGGTGGTGCCCTCACCTGCCCGGGGCTCCCAGGAGGCCCTGCCCCCCAGGCACCTGAGCCCACCCTCCTGAGTCACACACCTGCACCCCAGACTCCGCCCCCCACACCCCTGCCTTACTCAGAAAGCTGCGCTCAGTGGGCTGGGCTTATTTCAAAGTGGGCTGGGCCTTTCAAAGCCACAAGCCCCCAGGGCACTTGTCAGCCCAGCGTGAAGGGAGCACAGGCCTGGGGTGGGGTCCAGAACCTGCTCTGGGCCGTCTGTCCCAGTCAGCAGTGACCTATGTGGTTCGCAGCCACCCGCGTCCCGCAGGACCCATCACGGGAACTCAGCCACGCAAGTGCCGTTGGCCCCCAGCAGCCTGGCCGCAGCCTGGCTGCAGCCTAGCCGGATGCAGCCGCACGCCGGCCTGCAGGGGCGGCCGCGATGTCCCGTTTCCCGGGAGGGCAGCAGGGGCAGGACAAATGAACCCCCAAATCACGGCCATGTGTGCCCTTTCTGGGGTGACGCCCTGGGAGGCAGCTGACCCCTCGCCCTCTCCGGCCAGGCCAGCCTGCCTGCCTATGCCCAGCCTCTCTGGGCCTCTCTCCTCGCCTGCCCGACCACCGACCAGCGACCACAGCAGACAATCGAACAGGACGCTGGCCGAGCCTTTGCTGTCACAGGGCGTGGTGTGACCTCAGCCTGAGCATCCCACGCCGGCAAGCAGACCAGCAGGGTAGTGCCCACCTTCTCCCCACGAGGAGCTCGGGCCTGGGGACAGGGCCTCTGCCCAGCCGGCAGCGTGGTTTCTCCTGCATTTCCGGGGTCCCGCCCACCACAGACGATCAGAGCGCTTAGAGGCAGGCTGCGTGCGCACACCACTCCCTTACTCTGCTGTTCCTGAGATGAAAATCACCACTACAGGCTGGTGCTGGCCCCCCAGGGCCCGGAGCTGCATTAACACTGAATCGGTGTGAGGCGGCTCCCAGCCCGTTGCCCAGTGACAGGTGCCTCTCCAGGGGCAGGGACGCTGGCAGCTGTCGCTCGGTTACGCAGCCACAGGAGGAATCCCGTGGGGGAACCCCAATTTCGTGGGCCCTTATTGCGACATAAGCCGAGCAGGCCTGGGACTGAGCAGAGCACTTTGGCCCCAGGTCCAGTCACAGCGTCCCTCGTCCACGTCTGCCCGGCCCAGGCCGCCCGAGCTCCCTCTGCAGCCCACCCGCAGGGCCCACAATTCCATAGGGGGCGGGGTTATTGTTCGGAGTCATCAACTCTCCACCTTCCCAGAAGTAGACGCTGCCCCTTCACCTGGAGGCAGGTGGGACTGGGACGCACTGAGGGTCGCCCAGGGAGGCGGGAGGCTTCAAGGCCAACTCCAGGCTCCGTCCCCAGGGCTGCCTCTCCCTCCCGGGGCTCCCCACTTCCTACCACACAGCTGCCTTCCTTGAGCAACCTGCTGCCTGAAAACAATCCCAGCAGAGGGGACTCTGCTGGGGCTCCCTGTGGGCCCGGCGAAACTCTCGGCTCCTTTTGCACGTGATGGCTGCGCCAGGAGCTGCCCCGGAGGCAGGCGCTATGATGATCTCCTCCTGTAGGAGGCGCCCAGCAGGGGTGGTTTTGCTGCGGTCACAAGGCCACTGGAGCAGCCTGGGGTGCGGGTCAGGGACCAGGACAGACGCCGGGTGACTTCCGTATGCCTCTCCCGGGGACTGGGCCCCTCTGACCTCACACAGGGACAAGTCCTCGTCCGATGGGAAGTGGAGACCCGGGGCGTGGAGCAGGGAGCAGAGGCCGGGCTGGAGCCCTGGCCTCCCGCTTGCCCTACACACCCTAACCCCCCTTTCATCTCCAAAGTGGCCCGGTGCAGGGGGCTGTAACTAGATGCTTTCGTGGGAGTTTCTCCAGGCTGAAGGGCATAGCTCTCGGTGCCGCCCTGCCGCCCAGGCCCCTGGGTCAGCCCTGTCCACTGGCCTCCACCTGACCCAACAGAACCACCCCAGGATGCTGGCCTGGCCAGTGCACACCGGACCTCCTCGGTGGACAAGAGGGAAAAGCCCGAGTCCCACGCACGCCTGGCCAGGAGGACCGAGGCCCCTGCGGCAGGACGGACCGGGGCGGGGGCCGTGGGACACTCACCGCGCAGCCGTCCACCAGGGCGCGGATGTAAGGGCTGTTGTCATAGGACATCTCCTCATCGTTGGAGCCCAGGAAGCGGATGGCCTTGTCGTAGCTGCCCGTGCTGGCGTCCTGCCAGGCCACCGACTGGTAGCAGTTGTAGGTGATGTTCTGGTTGGCGGAGGCGCTCAGCAGACGCAGGAAGGTCATCTGGACCACGCCCACGGGGCTGCCCTCAGCGTCCACGTAGGAGAGCTGCGGGGGGACAGGGAGGGGGCTGCTCAGCTGAGAGGGGGCATGCTGCTCGGACAGGCCCTGGATGGCATTTTGGAAGCTCTGCCCATGAGCTTGCCCCTCTGCAGTGAGCCACGCCCACCAGGGGCACCACCTGGAAGCGGCCGCACACCGAGCCTCCAAGGCCAGGGTGCCCTGGCTGGGGGTGGAGTCCCTGGGCTTTGCTTCTTTCAAGAACCCGAGTAACTGGCCCTCCCCTCTGGGCCTGGCTGAGCCCTATTCATCCATCACGGCTCAATGCCTGTGTCGCCTTCTCCAGGAAGCCCCTCTGGGTTAGGTGGCTCCACTCCCAACCTTGGCCAGTCTTGCTGACCACTTTTCCTGCTGGGACGTGAGGCCCTCAGCACCAGCACTGGAATCAGGGGCGCACATCACAGGTGCCTGGGCTGTGAGCACCTCAGGGCAAGGCCATCCCCGTCATGGTGCCCTGAGGCCGGCAAAAGCGCTTGTTACATTGTATTAATACAGGAAAACCACGGCCGAGGGCCAGTGATGTGGGAGGCCAGAGAATGGGACATACAGAGGGCAGGTGGCCCAGGGAGTAACTTGGGCCAGGAAGGCTGCCTGAAGGGGCAGTCACAGGCCACCCGTCCACGAACGGAAGGCTGGGGTGACCGGCACCCTCTTGGAGCCATGGGGGAGCCCTGGGACTGTGCCCAGCACTGCTGTCCCTGCCTGCCCTGGGTGCCATGCCCAGGGGAGCGCAGAGAGGCTTTCCTGTAGCTGGGCACTATCTCTGCCCACAACCCCAGGGCAGGGCATCAGGGACAGGGCCTGTGCTTGTTCTCAGGGGGTCTCCCAAACTGGGCTCTCCAGCTCAGGGGGGCACAGGGCTGGTGCGGGGCATCCCAGGAGACAAGTCCCCGTGTCTCCCCTCCTTGTGAACTCCAGCTTTCTGAACCCTGGATGCTGCCCGGGGACATAGCTGCTTGACCCCGAGACGGCCTGTCTCTCCTCCGACCGAGATGCTGAGCTCGGGCGGCCATTGCGACGGGGCAGACAAAGGTCAGTGTTGGAGGCCAGCCCAGCCCAAAAGCGCCACAAGGAAACCCAGAGGGGAGTTTCCACGGCCCCTGCCTGCTTCTTCCGCACGTCATCGGAGGGCTGGAGGCAGCAGGGCCGGCCCGATTGGCTCCTTCCCACAGTGCGGGGGCCCGTGAAGAACCACCGGCCCACGCCACCCGTTCACGTGGCCCCCGGCCCCCCCATGAAGGCCTCGAGGACGAGGACAGAATACCAACCGCAGCCTGGGCCGTCAGGTGCTCCTCGGGAAGACACACCACTGACTTGAGAAGGTGCATGCGGGGAGGGGGGGGGCAGCGGGCAGGCCGCATGCAGAGGACCCGAGGCGCTCAGCGCTGAGGGGGACCCCGTGCGGGAACCAATCCCGGCTGGCCCACGTGGGCCAGGCCTCTTCACCTGGCACGTCTGGGGCCACCAGCCCAGACACAGCCCCTGTGCCTTCGAGGGGGGCTGCATTCTGTCCCGTCCGCCCACAATGTCACTGACGGCCAGAAATCATGAGGGGGAAATACGGAAGGCCAGCTGAGGCGTTCCCTGGGCTGTCCCTTCCCCTCCGTCCTTGGCCAGCTGTCCGTGAAACAGGACAGAGCCGAGGGGGCTCATGGGCTGGGGGCGGGAACGGAGGTTCTGGCCGTAATGCCTGTGGGAGGCCGGGCCAACCGGCTGCAGGAGTGACATGCCCTGGCCCAGATGGCTGCCCCCAGCCCTCTGCCCCCCCAGCTCGAGCACCCGGGCGCTGGGCGCTGCCCTGTGCAGGCATCCGCTTCAGGTCCTCTGCATGCAGCGCCCTTTCTGAGGAAGCACTGGGTGTTGGTCGGGGGGGGAGGGGACAGCGCAGGAGAGACAGGCAGCCAGAGGGGGGGGGTCTCCATGGATGTGGCCAGGTGAGCGGCAACGTTCAGTGCCTGCCAGGACCTGAGGTGATTCAGAGCAATGACACTGGGGCGTGAGATGTTAATAATCAGCAACACGGTGCCTCGAGGTTTAGGACAAAGGGTGTTCTGACGTGCGACAGGGCAGAAGCCGCCTGGAAGCCACCGCTCCGTGAGCCTCGGAGGGGGGGACCTTTGTGCCCCACAGACAGGCTGGGTGGCAGGGCTGGCGGCGACAGTCAGGTCGGAGGCCATGAAGTCCAAGAGCTGACTTCCGTGACAAAGAACCTCCTTCGCAGGCTGCTTAGGACGGGATAGTCGGCCCAAGGGAGGGACCACCAGAGACCGAGGTGGCTGTAGTGGCCTGGCAACGGGTCACGTTCTGGAAGCTCAGGCATTTAACGCGCTGGGAAGAGGGCACAGGACTCTGTCTGCACTTGGTTCCAAACCAGGGCTGCCACGGCCCAGGGCACAGGGGGCGGGGCTCTGCTCCGTGAGCAGCCGCGGGCCACGCGTGAGCTGGCCCGGCTCCTGTCCCTCTGCCGGCTGGAAGAGTCCTACTCTTTGTTCAAAGGGTGTGACCCGTCTCATTTCAGGGGAGGGCCATTTAAGACGGCTCCCAGAAGCTCACACAGGGACCAATGCCGCCATTTGGAACACCACTGAGACGCCCAGAGTCAGCTCGGCGGTCCGGTTGGCCCCTCGGGCCAGCAGGATGGGTCCTGGACAGAACCCCGTGGTTCGGTGACCTGGGACCTGCCCCCAGGACCGAGCAGGACAAAGCCGTCCGCTCCTGCTGTGTTTGGTCTCGGTCCCCAGCAGCTGGGGCCCCAGACGCCGGCCAGTCCGTGCCCTGGACTGAACTGAAAGTCCGGTGCCTGCTTCCAGGCTGGAAGGAACTGTTGTGGGGGGGCCGGGGGGGAACGTGGCTGCGTCCGGCTGTCGCGTGCTGTGGAGCAGTTTGGCCAGAGTGGCGAGAGCAGGTCCAGCCACGGCGGCCACGAGTCCCATGCAGAGCCCGGAGCCAGGCCGTGCGGCAAGCCAAGCGGGCAGCGCCGGCGGCACTTACCAGGGACCCTCGCTTGTACTGACTATACCAGGTGAAGGGCCGCTCTTTGGGCCAGCGGGCCATCCTACTCTGCAAGATAGGAGACGGGAGCAAGTGAAGCACGCCGCGGGGGCCGGGGCCGCCTTACCAGTTTACCGCGCTTGAATTCACTGAACCAGGAACCCGGGTTTTCTTTGGGCCAGGAAGTGATTCTGGCCTGAACGCGGAGCAGGGCAGGTGCGGAGGAGAGAAACAGAGAAGGACAGGGTTACTTCTCCTGGCCCTGGAGACACACCCCGTCCTGCACACGCGCCCCCACCCCCTGCTCGTCAGCTCCGCCAGCACCTACAACACGGCACGGCCTTCGTGGCTGCGGGACCGTGCTCGCGGACTGAGGGAATGCGTGAGTGAACGGGCAGTCCCAGGCCAGGATGACAATGACAATGATAACAGGGGCCAACATCTCTGGAAGGGCTCGGGGAAGGATGCGTGGGCCACCCCCTGTCGAGTCCTGGCGCCGAGGGCTGCGGCTCCGTCTGCGCGGCCCCGCCCGGGCACAGGGTGGGCAGGCGACCCTGCCAGGGCCTGAGCTGGACCAGCTGGGCGTGAGGTGTGGGTGTGTGTGCTGCGTGTGCGTGTGGTGGCCGTGTGTGTGTGGCGGGGTGCTTGCTCTTGGACAAGTGTCCGCTGCAGCAGCAGCAGCGTCGCCCTGGGCGCCCCCCCCCACCATGGGTCCCTGAGGAGCTAGCACGGAGCAGAAGCGTCCTCAGGAGGGATGGCATCTGCCCGTTGGTGGGAGGGGGACCCCGTCTGGAGTTTGCTCTCTGCAGGGGCCACAGTTATGCTGTCGAGTCGCGAGTGGGGGAATGACTGAGGGAGGGACACCCCCGGAGGGGCCATGCAGCCGGTCCAGAGCAGGGGTGCAACCCCCGGCTGCTGGGGGCCCACCCGCAAGAGGACAGAAACCGGGCCAGCCTGTTGCCAAGTCCCACGGAGCTCGGCCTGGGCCCCTGGTCAGTGTCCTTGTCGCTGTCCCCCCACTCTCCTCTGAGCTGGCCTTGGGCAGGAGTTGGGAGAGGGGCCCCCCTGGAGGAGGAGGATGTCTGGCTCGCCTCCAGCCCCTTGCGACTCCCAACCCTCTTGCTTTGGTTTCCAAATCTGTGGCTGTGGGGACAGGCTCAGGGGGTGGGCTTGTGAGGGGTGGGACCAGAGGGGCGGACAGGTGCATGCCTCTCCCCAGCCTGCAACCCCCACCCCTCCCACAGCCCAGGGGACCGGGCAGAGGGCGTCTACCCGCATGAGGCTGCAGCTGGAACCTGGCTGGTCGGCACGTGGGCTGAGGAGGGGGCAGGGCTGTGGGGTCACTCAGCACCCCGCCCACCGTCTGCCTGCTGCACCCCTAGCTAGGGCTCCCGGGTTAGGGTGTCCTGCTAGGTGTGCGGCATTGAGGCCATTTGCAGGGGACAGTGACAAAAAGGACGAGAAACGGCATCTTCTGCACCTGCCTCTCCTCCTGGGCCTTCGGCAGGTGGAAGGACCCGAGGTCAGACCTTCCCTTGGGCCCCAGGGCTCTGCCGCTGGGAGGCAGGCGACCAAGGGACTCGGGGCCCAGGTTGGGGGGAGCGCGTACATGAAAGAGGCCCTCAGGTCGTCCCTGTCCCTGTCCCCGTGGAGCCTCCGCTCCTGCGAGCGCCCCTCAGAGACAGGGACATTTAGGGACGGGCCCGGGCCCGGAGGACACGGCCTGGGTGCCGGGACGGCGGCGGCCCGTCCTGCTGGCCGGAGCTTGAGTGCTCACGGCAAACGCGGCCTCTGGAACCTGGCCACCCTCGCTCAGGACAGCTGGCCATCCGAGAGGGACCGACGGAGGAGGGTTCGTCCAGGCCGATGCAGAGGGCACTGTGGCCGAGACTCTGTGGCCTCCCTTGGTGGAGACCGTGACCTCTTCACCTGTCCTGCGCCACGGTGGGCCCCGCCTCAGACTCACGCCTGCCACGCCTACCCGTCCGCGCGCGCGCGCGCACACACACACACACACCATCCACATGCCTGTCTGCACACATGCCATCCACGTCTGTGTGTACACACACCATCCACGCGCCTGTCTGTGTGTACACACACCATCCATGCACCTGTCTGTGCGTACAAGCCATCCACACCCTCTGTCTGTGCACACGCACTCACACACACATTCACGCTGCCCACGCACATCAACTCCCACCACCGAGGGGAGGCTTCTGAAAGACCAAAGGTCACTTAAATGGACTCTGACAAAACCTCAGGGGTCTGAACCGTGCCAACGCAAGTCCTTTGCTGAGCCAAGTTCTGAGTTCCGACTGCCCCCGGGGGACAGGGCGGTGGGGGGCGGGGGGGAGCGGCACAAGCCGCAAAAGTGGCCGACAGCAGAATTCAGGCCACTTTCGCCCCAACGTCCTCTCCTGGGTTCCAGGGGGTCTGAGGCCAGAGTGAGGGCGTCACTTCGGGAGGGAGCCGACCCGCCGTGATTGGAAGCCCAGCGCCAAGGCGGCGGGCACGTGCCCAGCCAGCGCCCATGCGCGGCCAGAGCCCAGGCTGCACGGTCCTGCCTCACTGCAGAAAGCTCTCCTGAGGCCCCGTTAGGGCTCCTTGTGGAGGGAAAGCCTCAGTTTTGCAATCAGCCCCTTTCTGAAGGCGGCGCCGGCGGGCGGGCACTTACCCCCTCGGACTTCTTATCTGGGAACACGCACGTGGCCCCTCCAGCCGTGAAGTTGCAGTAGACTTTGAAGGAGTCCCTGGAGCAGCCTTGGTTCGGGTCGACCCAGTATTCACCTGCATCGTGGGGGGTATGGGGGGGCGTGAGGTCTGTGCCCCCACGGCTCCGGGAGCCGCTGCCACTTCAGGTCAGCGACTGACAGGAGCCAGGCCCACCTGCCCCCAGCACAGCCTTCCCGGGGTTTGTGGGGAGCGTTCTGCTCTTCCAACTGGACCCCCAAAGACACGTGGGCAGCCCTGGCCCCAAGAACACAGCTGGACGCGGGCCCACGGGGTGCATGCGGGAGCAGGGGAGGCGGGTTCCCCAGGTGGTGGACAGAAACACGGAGAACTCGGGAGCTCCCGCAGCTGGGGTCAGAGCCGCCCGGACCTCGGGGCTGGCCGGTGCTGTCGGAGGGACCACATCCCTCTCCACCCTGACCCCTGGTGTGTAAACATTCCCACTGGACAGATGGGGGCACGCGGCTCAGGGCAGGGCCTGTGAACCAACTGGGGGACCCCCAGGCCTTGCCCCCACCCCCAGCCTCACCTCCCGGGGTGATGCCCCCATCAAGTTACGGGGGAGACACCAGGCACCCCCACTACGCGGACGGGAACACCGAGGCTGGGTCAGGGCCACGAGGGCCCAGGCCCGGGCCCTTCCCACAGTGCCCTGCAGCCCTGCCCCGGCCCCAGTCTGCCCGCGGGCCATGCCACCCCTACCGTCGGGGAAGTCGGGGTGGCAGAGCTGCAGGTCCTTGCAGGTGCGGGCGGGGTTCTCCTGCGTGCCCAGGGGCCGCTTCATCTGCTCGATCTCCAGCTTCAGGGAGTTGAGCGAGCCGAAGATCTCCTCCATGCCATCCGCGTAGTCCGCGTAGCTCTCGCCGTCCGCGTCGTCCATCAGCTGGCTGGCATCGATGTTCCGCCGCGTCCTGGACGCCTGGATCGGCAGGGGCTGGATAACCTCGCCCGGGGGGCCCTGGGGGTGCGAGAGGACGGGGAAGCCCTGCGCTGCACACGGCGTCCCTCTTAGCACGCTTCTCTTCCCTGCTCCCACCTCCAGAACGTTCCGTACCCACCCCTGTGACCAGGCCTGGTCTGCACCGGGCATCCCACCCTGACCGCGTCCAGGCACCCGAGGCCCAGCACCCACAGGCCGCGGCCTGGCCTGGTGTCCCCACGTTTGTCCTCAGCTAGACTCACAGCCCCGGACCTCCTCCCGCCTCTGCCACCAACTCAGGCTGCGTGCAGTGGGGCTGCATTAATGCTGGTGAAGCGAGAAGCCTTGCCTTCCTGGGGCTGTGTTGTGAGGCCCCAGCCAAGGACGAGGCCAGGAGCCCAGCAGCACCGCTGAAGGGCGGTGTTCCATGGCAGCACTCACCGCCGTCCACGGGGCCCGTCCAGGTGGCCCGCCCCACACACGTGCAGCGCACTCACGTGCACACACAGGTACAAACATGCACACGTGCACATACAGACGTGTTTCTCCCTCTCTCCTCTCTCTCCTGTCTCTCTGGCCAAGCACACTTCCAGGGGCAACACATCCCTCGGCTCCCTCCCAAGGGCAGTGCCCCCCGCAATTCCAAGTCTTCCAAAGCTGCTCACCGGTGGGCCAGGGGGACCGGGGTGGCCGGCCTCACCCTTTGGGCCAGTGGGACCCTGTTGGGGGGAGAGAAAAGAGAACTCTGACCACCAGGGCCTGCTGTGACTGCAGTCCCCCTCAAGTGCTACGGGGTCCCCGACAGCCTGTATGAGGAAAACGGAGGGACAAGCCCAGCATGCTGGGGATGGTGACAGCTCCCCACTCCCCTCAGGGCCCCCTGAGATGGGAACCCAGGGGGACGAGGCCCTTTCTGTGAGGCAGGGAGCAAGAGCCCATGCCCTGGGTCCGAGACAACAGGCAGATGATGAGCTCAGTGAGAGGCGGGGGGCACCGGGAGGACCCGCCCACCCGGAGGAGTGAGGGGAGCAGGGGTGTCCAGGGTGGGTGTCGTCCAAGGGGCACCCCCTGCCCCCAGGCGGCGGGGCCCACTCAGGGGACCCACCACTTACCGAGGATCCCTTCGCCCCTTTCGGACCAGGAGGACCCTGTGGAGAGCGGAGTGGGGTGTCAGCAGGCGGGGCCCCCTCAGCTCTGGCGCCCGCCTTTGGCCCAAGGTCCCGCACGGGCCCGGCCTGGTCTCCCCCCCTCCTCACCCTGTGTTCCCCCTTCCCAGGAGTCCACACTTGCACTTGCTTAACTGGGGACGTGGGGAGGGACTGGGGTGTGGCTGGTGCTGGCACACACGGAAGCAGGGAAGGTCCGGTTGGCCCCCTGACCCCCACAACCTCCCCACCAGGAAATCCCAGTTCGGGCAGCCAGAGTCAGAGGGCAGACAAGCTGTGCTGGCCTCCGGCCCTGACACGGAGCCCTCCAGCCCCGGGGGCAGCCGGGGGCAGTTTCTGATCGCCCAGGGGCACCCTGGCCATGTGGGCCTAGGCCCTGGCCCAGGTGGGCGTGGAGGCCGACTAGGGTGGGCAGGTAGGGACTCCAGGCCGCGGGGGAGGTGTTACAGCACTGAGCCTCCCCACAACACGGGGAGGAAGGGCCCCCACTCATGTCCAGGCCAGGCCAGCCCTGCTTGGCGTGACGGGAGGCTCACCGGCCCGAAATGCCCACAGGGGAAAGTCCACGTTCCCTGACCACCCAGAGACAGAGGCCCTCTGCCCAGCCTCCGCTGCCTGAAACCAGGGCCCAGGACCCTGCTCCCTGGCTTCTGTCGCTTGGAACCCCACGCCGAGCAAACAGGCAAACCCACTCCGGGGCCCCACCCTGGGGATTCCCGCTGCCCTGAGGTCAGCTGCCGAAGGGAGTCGGACGGCTGGCCCCCCACCCCCGCTCTCCCAGCAGCACCTGGGGCCCGCACGCCCCTCCCAGATACACACCGGCATGCCGGGAGGGCCCGGGGGGCCGATGGGGCCGGAAGGACCAGAGATGCCCTGTGAAGGAGCAGAAAACAGTTACCGTCAGACAAGGAGGGACCGCAGAGCCGTGGGTTCCTGTCACACAGCCACTTGCAGTCCCCGGCCATGTCCCCCCAGCAGCTGCCCGCCGACGCCGACGCCAACGCAGGGCCGGCTGGCCCAGACGGGGAGACACCACCGTGTGGGGCCCCCGGGGCCCGCATGCAGCCAGGAGGCTGACCACCCGCGGGCACTGCCGCCGGGCCCGCTGGAAGGAGCCCCCGGCCTCAACGGCCACGGGGTGGGGAGGTCTCTTGCAGACACCCCTTCTGGTGTTCCCGTTTGAGACAAACCGGGGCGAAGCTGAGCCGGGGCAAGGGAGAGCAGGCTCCTCCCGGGAGCCCAGGGGCCTCCCCGCTCTACGTCTGCACAGAGGGAGGGGGGTGGGGGTCAGGGATGGAGATAGGGGGCGTGTGGGTGGGGAAGGGACAGGGGTCACTGGGAGAACCGCAGAGACTCGGGCCAGCACCTCCCTCAGCGACACTGCCGGGGCCTGTCTGGGCTGAGGGCACAGAGCGGGGGCTTTCCTTCGGTGGCAGGTGCCCTGGACACCTTCCTCGTTCTCACCATGTCCGGGTGGCCCTTGTCTGAGGGTGCCACTGTGGCCCGGGACACTGGACAGTGGGAAGATGGTCAAGGCCCCGGAGAGAACGGTGGTGGGTGAGCCAGGGGCTCCCGAGGATGCCACCCACAACCTCACACAGCTGAGGACACTTCCCCTCTGTTCCCTGCCCCTCGGGCTCCGCCACCTCCCGTCTGTCCCCTTCCAGGTCAGGCTGGGAACAGCTCAGGCGCATGTGTGTGCCCTGTGGTCCTCAGGCTGGGAAGGGCAAAGACAGCAGCTCCGCCTCCCGTGCTCACGTCGCCCCTCCGGGACCTCGGGACTCAGGTCCTCCTGTGCCCTCCCCTCCGTGCTGGGCCTCCAGCCACGGCTCCCAGGTGCCAGGCGGGGGGAGCTCTCGGGCTCAGCCCCCTTCCCGGGCTCTTCCGGGGCTGCAAACTCCCGTCAGCTGCAGAGGCTCCCAGGGGAGTGCGGGACAGGTGTGCATACTTGGGGTCAGGTGCAAGCCCGCCCTGTGTCCCTGCCGAACAGGGATGAGGGTCGTCATTGGCCTCCAGGGCAAGGAGCTGGGTCAGACGCTCTGGCATGCGGGTGGCGTGAAACGTCCACACCTCTGAGGCTGCCATGGCCATGAGCAGGGGGCCTCGCTGCAGTTGGGGTCCGGACTGCACTGCAGGGTGTCCCAGCTCCCTGCGCACCAGGGAAGCCAGCGCCTTCTGTCGGGACTGCAGGGACATGGGGTGTCCCCTGTCCTGGTTGTAACGCGCCTGGCCGGTGGGCACCGAGGGCTGCCCGCACGGAGCTCCGCTGGGACGGCCGCACCACACACCTGCTCGCCCTTCGGGCCGGAGGAGCCCTGCGGGCCGGGGAGGCCGCGGTCCCCCTTTTCGCCCTGCTCCCCAGGGGGGCCGATGAGTCCAATCAGGCCGGGGTGACCCTGTGGGAAACAAAGGCATGAAGGGCGGCGGCCGTGGCAGCGCCTCGCGTCCCGCCACGGGGGGCAGCATGCCACGCCACGAGTGCCACCAAGGCACCGTCTCCTGGAACAGACAGGGCAGTCGGGGGCCACAACAGCTGGTCTGATGTAGAAAAACCCTGAGAAACGAAGTCACCGACGCAGATCACAGGGACGAGGGTTCCTGAGGGACAGCTGTCCCGAGAGGCACTTTCCGTCCTTCCGGCGGCGAGCACGCACGGCACAGGGGAGCGTCCCGGATCACTGCAGGGGTTATCGTGATCTTTGTTTTCTTTTTTTAAAGAAAAACTCTCCACACACGGTCCCCCTCTGTACGGAGGGTTTGCTTTCTGTGAGCCCACAGACAGTTCCGGAAAGTCCCGCAGCTCTCGTCACACTGGGGGGCGGGCGGGGCATCAGAGTGGAAGGAGGAACGCCCCACACCGCCTTCTTTCTGCACGGCTGTTGCGTTTGTTGGTGCGCCCTGCGCTTCCGAAGAAATCGGCGCTGGCGCAGGAAGATGGCGCCCCGCCCCGTGAGAGGAGACGAGACCCTTCCCCTGCCCCCCCACACACTCCCTGTAGGGGGGTCAGAGACCCCATGACGGAGCTGTGGCTCCTGACCCCGAAGCCGCGGTCTGTGTGCTACTCACCTTTTCCCCTTTGGGGCCAGAGTCCCCTTTGAGGCCGGGGAGTCCTGGGGGACCCTGCGGGGGGAGGGTCAGGGTCAGATTCCTGCCCAGCCCTGCCCTCCACCCCTGCCAGGGCTCCCGGGCCATCACTCACCATGGGGCCGGGGGGCCCGTCGGGGCCTGGGGATCCTGGGAGGCCTTGCTCACCCTGAAACACAGCCGGCCCTGCGTGTGAGCCCTGCTGGCCCCCGTGCCCGGCCCCATGCCCCCGTGCCACCCCTCCCCGGCCTCCCCGCTCACTCACCACAGGACCGGGGATCCCTCGCAGGCCGTCAGGCCCAGGTTTCCCAGGGGCCCCCTGGGGGCCGATGGGGCCAGTCTTCCCAGGAGGGCCTTCCAAGCCAGCTTCCCCCTGCAGGGCGGCAAGGCGAACAGAGTGGAGCCCACCTGCTGACACTCTGGTCCCCCTGGCCCAGGACGCTGCTCAGGAACCCCGGGAGCCTCAGCAAGACCCCTAGATACCCCCAAAGGCCCCCAGATATCTTGGGGGCTGCCCCCATTTCCCACATTCCTGTGGCAGCGGCCTGGCCAGTTCTCCATCCTGCTAATCTAATCCCCCGTGCCAGCTGGGCTCCCGTCCCCGGGGACCACGCCGACCATGGCGCTTGTGGCCACCGCAGCAGTTCCAGGGCCCCTGAGCTGGCGTGGACACAACCACCGTTTCCTGAGCAGACCCAGTGCTGACAACGGTCACCACAGCCCCAGCTGTGATGGGCATTTCCAGGAGGAGGCCAACAGTGCACCAGAGTCCCCGGGGACAGCCCACCAGCACTCCGGGGGCCTGGCCGCAAGCTCACTGCACGGGGTCCCGGCATTCCACCCTAAGACCCCTCCCCAACCCCGCCATGGGAACCGCTGTCACCTGGCCCCACAGGTGAGGCAGCGGAGTCGTGGGGGTCCAACACCAGCCCAAGGTCACACAGCACCCTGGTCTTCCCGACACCACTACCCGTTCCCCCTCCCTCGGGCTGGTGGGGACAGACTGGCGCCCCAGCGCTCAAGGCCACCCACGAACCACTTCCGATTTGGAGAAGATTGATGGTCTGGCCCAGGTTTGCAGGGACAGGCAGGCCTCCCGGGCCGCAGCTCCTCGCTACCCCGTGACTTTCCTGCGGTCAGCCACGTCCCCGTCCCCCACCCGACTGGCCGGCAGGCAGCCGCGCACTGAGGAAGCTATACACGTGGTCACGGCCCGGTCGAGAGTTACCTTGGCTCCTTTCTCTCCCTGTCTGCCTTCGGGGCCGGCGGGCCCGGGGGGACCCTGGAACAAGCGAGAGAAACGCACGTGGTGAGTCGGCGGTGGAAGCCGAGTGGGGAGCACGGGGTCTGCGGGGAGACAGGCCTGGGCGGGAAGCAGCGTGGAGGCCACGCCAGGCTCCGGGCCAGCGCGCCCTGAGAATGAGCTGGATGGCCTCCGGGTCAGCGTGGGGGGGTGGCGCCTGGTGGCTGTGAGCTTTGGGGGAGCCGCCTCTACCTGGTCCCACACCCAGCAGCTCGGTGTTTGGTGACACCGGCCAAAGGCCAATCACTCATGTGCAAAGGAACACCTCGCAGCCGGTTCCGGCTTGCAGAGGCCTGGCCCCGGGAGAGGCGTTCGCAGGTCCGTGGGTGCTTGTCCCCCACGGTGGCCATTGCGGTGAAGTCGGCATTGGCTTCCCCTGGAAGGCACGGGCGCATTGACCCGGCAGGGGGCCGAGGGCGACCCGCAGTTCATGCCGAGACCATCCCCGGGCCGCGCCGGGGGCGGGGGGGAGAAAGCAGCTTCATGCAGCAAGTAGGCAGGAGAGGCCGGGATTGCAGTCACTCACCCTCTTCCCTGGAGGCCCAGACGGGCCGGGTTCACCAGTGGGGCCCGGGGAGCCCTGGGGGCAGAGAAAGAACGCGGGGTTTAGGGATCGGGTCTGCCGGGCGGGGGTGGAGGTGGGCCGGTCCGAGGCTGCGGCTTCCACACAGGGAGTTTCCTTCGACTCCGTCCCCGGTGGCCCCGACCCTGACCCCTCGTCCCCTGGAGCTGGGACACCAGGTCCCAAGTGACATTGCCCTGCAGGTCTCTGCTTCGACCTCCGCTCATGGCGGCGCCTGGCCACGGTGGCGTGGGAGGCCGGACCCGAGCCCTGACCCGCTGCTGCGAGGGGGGGAGCCCTGTCCCACCCCCACCGCGGTCACCCCACCACTTGGTGATGGGCCTGGGCCACACCACAGCCCTGAGCACCGCCTGATGCGGGAGTGGGCGCTGCAGGAGGACACGGGCCGTCCCAGGTCCCAGGCCAGGGCTCAGTGGTGGGGACCTGGCCGCAGAGCTGGTGCCCCAGAGCTGCCCTAGCTCACTGCTCCCTCACGTCGGTGACATCGGCCCGGGCCCTGGGCGAACGTCCCCAGCAGCACTGGCCGTGTGGGTGCAGGGTGAGGGGAGGGAGAGCACTCGGGGTCGTCCCCACGGGGTGTCCCACGCAGAGGGGACACTGGGGTGGGCTCCATCCCAGGGAGGCGTGGCCTGGAGCCGCGTGTCGGACACTCGGTGTGAGGTGCGGGGGGCAACACCAGGCAGGATTGCAGCGCCAGGGGCAGCGTGGGCAGCGCCCTCGAGGCGGGACACGGCCCGGCAGGCAGGAACAGCTAATGCCGAGTGAGGTCAAGGGCTCCCCGGCAGGACCGGGCGGGCGGCTGCCCCTCTGGGAACAGGGTCCCTGCTTTCGACAGGTCCTCAGAGGGAGCCTCTCGGTCCAGGATCGACGTCACAGGAACTGGGTCTGGGTTCTCCCCAGACGCGCGCAGAGCGGGGGGCAGATCCCCCGGGCGCACCGCCGCCCTCCCCCGGCCCCCGCAGGCCGACTCACCGTTTGCCCGGGCTCGCCGTCATCCCCTTTGTCACCAGGGGGACCGTCCTGACCCTGTGGGACAAAGCAAGTCCTTTCAGCCTCCTGGATAGCACTGAGTCCATGCACTACCCCCCAGTCGCGTCCAGTGGGGCTGGGACACAGCGCGCTCCGGAGTGGGGACGCATTTCTCCAGCCAGCCACCAGAACCTGGTGCCGCGTGGGAGGGTGCCGTGCCCCAGAGAGAGTTCACGGAGAAGAAACCAACAGGGCTGGCAAAGGCAGGTCAGCACCGCGGGGGCGGGGGGCCCTGCGGACCCCAGCACCTACCGCGGGGCCGGGCTCTCCAGGGGGGCCGGGATCTCCGGGAAAACCGACGGGGCCCTGAAACAGAGAGAGGCAGGTCCGGGCCCTCAGCACACGGCCCAGCCGCCGCCACGTGAAGGCCACCTCCCCGCCAGCCACCCCCCAGGACACTCTGAGAGTTCGGAGTCCACGGGGTCCCCCCGCAGCCTGGAAGCCCTTCCCGGGACAGCATCCCACCGAGGCCCGTGGCGAGCCTGGAACCGCGCAGGCAGGACCTGTCCTCTCGCGCTCCGGAGGCCACCCCTTCTGCTCCGGGGCGAGGAGCCACGGCAGGCCGCAGGAAGGGGTGGGGGCGCGGAGCCCACCCTGCACACCGTCTGTCCCTGCTGAGCAGCTGGGTGCGGACCTCTGAACTGGGAGCTTCCCCAGGACGTGCGGTGGTGGGGAAGCCGTGTGCCCTCGGGTGAACGAGGGCGGTCTAGGCGTGGGCCCCCGGCCGGCCCCGCTCTGGGAGCCGTGGAGAGCTACTCACAGGGCTGCCCTTGGGGCCGTCGTCTCCGGGGGGGCCTTTGGGTCCAGGGGGTCCAGCAGCACCGGAAGGGCCGGCCTCACCCTTCTCCCCCCTTTCTCCTTTGGGTCCCTGTGGGGGGAGACCAGTGCCCGTGTGCCCAGGGCCGACCTTGCAGCTTCCCGGAGGCGCTGGCCTGACGGGGGCCCTGGGTGGCATCACACAGAAGGACCGTGGCCCTCCCCTGGGTCATCGAGGCCCGGGTGGGGGCAGGTGTGGGCGGGTGCTGGGTGGGTGCTGGGTGGATGGGTCTCAGCAGCTGCCGGGCTTCCCGTGACAGGCCAGCCCCGCTGGCGCCACCAGGTGGCCTGGGGACACCTGGCTTTCCAGGGCCTTCCGAGGCCTAGATGGGGGGGATGGGCCCCGGGATGGGGTGGCGGCCATCGCGGACCCTGCAGGGACGCCTGTCCCGGGGTTCGCAGGTGGAGGGAGTCACTCGATGCCCAGGAGACCTTCGTCCGCCAGCGGCCTCCCGGACCCTGCGCGGGCAGGCCTGGAGGGCTCTGTGTCTGACCGGCAGGGGCCGGAATGTTCTAGGTCTGGGCTGGTGAGGGGGTGGCCGCCCCACATAATGGCGCCTGTGGAAGGGCCTGGACCCACGGACGGCAGAGCTGCTTGCAGCCATGGCCACGGTATCTGTTGCTAACGTGTTTGTGTGCGCACGCACACATGGCAACATGCAAACACACACATGTAAAGCACACAGATGGGCAAACACACATGCACGCGTGTCAGGTACACACACACACGGGTGAACACACACATGTGCTTTCTCTTTCTGCAGCGCCCCAGGAGGCAGCCACCAGAGCACGTGTGGCCCCCATTCGTGGACGGGGCGCGAGGCGGAGCGGGGGCTCCCACCAGCCCATGCACGGCGGCCCCGCCCCGAGCCCCGCACTCACCGGGGGGCCGCCTTCTCCGGGAAGACCAGGCTCGCCAGCCTCGCCAGGCTCACCCTGCGGAGGGAACGCAGCGGTCAGGGCAGGATGAGAACGTGTCACGGACACCTGGACGTCTGGCACCGGGTGGCGGGCCGGGCCGAGACCACGGGCGCTGTCCTCTGACGGCCCCCGGGAGGGGAGGGGAGGCCCGTGGAGAACCCAGCGGTCACGATCAGAGACAAGGAGGTGACGATGACAGATGCAGGTGCAGAGCGCGCGGGGGTGCCTAGCGGCCCCCGAGCGAGCTGCGCAGGACAGCTAGGAGACCCTGGGGGACGGGGCAGGGGAGCAGAGTCCCGTCAGGGCACAGCTGAGGGCCGGTGTCCGGGGGGCAGCCCCATGTGGGGGGGTCGGGGGCGCTGAGAGGGAGACGGGCGTGAGCAGAGGCAGCGCGGGGACTGGTTTGCGGCCGTAGGAAATGGAACGCTTTTCTCAATGGAGGGGCTGACGTCTCAAAGAAAGTTCTGGAAATGGTGTCCAGGGAGTGCAAATGGACGGAAGCACCGTTTTTTCCTTTTAGGCCCAGGAGTGAGGGCAAGTGCTTTAGAAGCCACGTGATCTGAGTGAGACGGACTGGCTGGACACACGCATGTGGACACGCACATGGACACACGACACCCCGTCCCGGGTTCTTCCCACGCACACATGCATCAGACGTGACGAGTTACGGGGGGCGAGTCACCTTCTCTCCCACTGCGCCGGGATTGCCTATTCCGCCGGGGGGGCCCTGCGGCCCGTCAGCACCTGGCGCTCCAGAGGGTCCTCGGGGGCCGGGGGGGCCTGGCGGGCCCTAGGAGGAGGGTGCCGTTGAACAGAGCAATGCAGGTTTTTACGGAAACAGACATCGGCCGCCGTGGCCAGGTCTCGGGCACACTTACCATCTGGCCGACGTCCCCTGTCTCGCCCTTCTCTCCCGGGGGTCCTGGCAGGCCCTGAGGACAGGAGTGGCCAGAGCTGAGCAAGGTGGCCCCGTCCAGCACGCACGCCGTCCCTGGGGCTCCCGGCACCCCCCCACCGCGGGCGGCAGGAGCCTCGCGGAGGTGCCTCTAAGCGCTCCGCTAACCAGGACGACGCCCTGTGACCCCGGGGCTCAGAATCGGCCGAGGAAACGCAGAGAGATGTGCGAAGACGGAGGGGCCGCGGCGCCTCTGCACCGCCCCATGGAACAGCGGCCTGAGGGGCCCCACCGCGTCACCACGTGCTGCCATGCTGTGCCATGACCGAGAACCGTGTTTCCAAAGAGAAACACTAACTGCCGCGGTCAAAGAGCATTTCCTGACACGCAACAGGATGCGCTGTGGGCAGGGACGTGGGAAAAGTGGGGTCCACGCTTCCCGCCTGCAGGACACAGGGAGAATCTGCAAAACCCTAACAGCCGTGTGTATGCAGTGTGCCCGTGAACCCACGCACTGGCAGGAGGGACGCGGGACGTGCCCGAACGCGTGCAGCCGCCACGCCCGGGGGTCCGTGCAGGAGTCACTTTTGTCTTCCTTCCTCACAACTTGCCAGCGGTTTCCAATGCTTCTGCCGTGACCGTGGGAATACACGTCACAGATCAGAAGTCCGCGTGGGTGTATCTGGGACCATGGGGGTTGGCGGCGCTTCCAATGTGCGGGGCGCTGGGGGCCCCCACAGCCTGGGTGCCCTCGTTCGCAGGAAGACAGAGAGGAAGGAAGGCCGGGGAGGGCAGGGCAGGGGGCCACCTGAGGCGGACACCAGCCCCCACACAAACTCTGCACTTACCTGCAGCCCCACGGGTCCAGGCGGCCCAGGAAAACCTCTGGGACCTTCGTCACCTTTCTGCCCAAAAAGGCCCTGCTGGCCCCGAGGCCCCGGCTCTCCGTCAGCTCCCTGCAGGGAGATAATGGTGAGGACCGGACCCCAGTGTCCACCGGCTTGGGGGGCGGGGCTGTGTGTGTCCCCAGCCACAGATACTCACGGAGGGGCCTGGCTGTCCGATGGGGCCTTGAGGACCCGTGGGCCCGGGTGGACCCTGTGGGGAGAAAGCAGACACAGCTGCTCACCGAATCCCAGCGGAGGCCCAGGGAGAGGGGCTGGGCAGAGCAGGACGCCGGCATCCCAGGTCATCAGCTCAGTCCCCATAGGTGGCCGTCCTGCAGCTCTGGGGCTGGTGGCACTCCGGGTCTACCCCAAGCGTCGGCTGCCACCAAAGTCTGGAGGCTGCCCTACCTCAGCTCAGCCCCCACCACACTCCCAGGACTTGGGTCACCGGGGCCGTGCTTTATTGATGAGGACAGAGCACGCAGCTCATCCGTGACCGAGCTGGGGCCTGACACCGAGACTCCCTGTCCCTGGGCGTGTCCCCACACACGCCTCACTGTCAGCACCGGGAGTGTGCGAGGCACAGAGGCAGGGGGCAGGGGGCACGGCCCAGCTGTCCTCGGGAGCCGCCCAGCAGGGACATGACCACCTGCTGCCTGGGGACAGAGGCGCCCGACGGAAAGGCCCGAGTGCCCAGCAGGCAGGACACGTTCTGCGGCCCCAGAGGAGCTGGCGGCCCAGGGGCACATGGCGATTAACAGAAGAGAAAGCGGGGTGAGTGGGGAGGGGTCCGGTCGCGTGGCTCCATCCGCGTGGGGCCCACGGCGCTCGCATAGAAGCGCTCGGCTTCCTCCCCTTCCCAGCCCCCGCGAGCGCGCCTTGTTCCCGGGTCAACAAGGGGTCCACGCCCGATGGACGTGCACACACAGCTGTGCACGCTCAGGCACACGCTGTGTCACACCTGTGCACGCACACGCACACGCACGGGGCCGTGACAGGAATGCAAGGCACGCTGTCTTCTCCGTTCTCAGCTGCTGGCGCCGCTCAGCCAGTCACAGTCACGAGCGCCAGCAGACTGCCCGTCCGTCACGCCGCGCCCGTGGCCGCCCCGCCTCCGGCAGCCCTGCACAGGCCCCCGAGCGGCCCTTACCTGTTCTCCTTTGTCCCCTTTGCTGCCCTTCTGTCCCGGCTCCCCGATCTCTCCCTGCGGGAAGATGGGGAGACCGTCAGCCCCCACGCCATCTGGACCGTGCGGTGAAACCACGGTGGAAATATTTGCTCGGCCTGCCCAGTCGGCCGACAGTGGCAGACGCCTTGATTACTGCGCTTCCGGAACAGCAACTCCAGCCGCCCCCCCCCCCAGCCCTCGTGCTCCTGCAGCGCAGGGCTGGCCTCCGCCCTCTGAGCCCTGGCGCCGTCTGCCGCGAGGTGACAGCATCGGATGTGCCACTGGTGAGGCCAGAGAGCACGCAGCCCTCACTGTAAGTGGAAAGTTCAGCCTCCAGCGTCCTCACTAAGCGGAGCCCCACGGAGCAGGGGTCACGAGGCGCATCCCAGCGAGAGGGCCTCGCCAACCACCTCGGAGACGCTTAAAAGTAAACGGTGAGGCAAGCTCACTGAGTCGGGTTCAGGATGTGGGTGGATCCGGGGCGCAGCGGCCTCTCCCGGCTCTGCCGCCCCCGGCACAAACCCCGCACAAGAAGGAAGCAGTTTCTAACACCCGTTCTGATGTCTCACAGATAGAAGAGGCCTCACTGTCACCACTTAAGCCAGAGCCATTCCGCGGTCAGCCCCGCGCAGGGGGCGCCCTCGGTTAAAGCGGTTGCCTGGCTCTGCTTACCTTGTCTCCGTCTTCTCCAGGGGGGCCCACAGGGCCGGCCGGACCGGGGAGCCCCACGGGGCCCTGGAGACCGTCTCGGCCAGCGGGGCCTTGGGGCCCTTTCTCGCCCTAAAGAGGAGACCGGTGGTCAAACACAGCGCGCCCCCAGAGAGGGGCCCTCGGGCAGGCGGCTGGCGGTTTCCAGGGAGTGGCCGTGTCCACTGTCCTGAGGACGGCAGCCAGACCCTCTGAGCCTGCCCGCACCCCCCACTTCCCTGCGTCTGTGCGTTCCACCCACGCCCACCCTAGGAAGCGCTGCGTGTACAGAGGGGAAACCGAAGCGCAGGCGGTGGGCAGAAGAGCCGGGATTCACCCCCGGCAAGCAGATCCCCGAGCCGCACACAGGGCCCCCTGAGCGCGGAGACCAGGAGGGCAGAGTCCCAGCCTTGCACCCTCACGGCCCCCAGTGCTCTGCAGACACCGCCCTACCGAGCACGGCACGCACACACACCTCGCACATGTGCACACATGCATGCAGTTTCACACACACACACGCACATACACGCCCACCATGTTCCCTGCCTGCCAGCCTTCACTGCCCCGACTCGCTTTCCCAGAGGCGGCTCCTCGACCAAGTCCCTCCCTAAGCTCTCGCTTCGCTCACTCCCTCGGTCACCAGGTCACAGTGAGCGACTGCAATGCTCGCACCTGGACCGGCCACGGCTTTCCTCCAACGGGCGCCCGGAACGAGGGTGTGCACGCGGGGGCGGGGACATGGAACAGGTGCCGCTCACTCAGTGTCAGGACTCAATGCCGTCCGGCCCCGACGGCACGGTGCTCCCCGCTGGGAGCCCTTCTGCCCTCACGCCCTGCTCCGCACACTCCGCTCCCACCCTCGCCCAGCCCCCGAGGCCGGGCCCCAGCGCTGCGGGCCCCTCGTCCCCGGGCAGGTGGCCACGCTGGGAGACGCCCGACCTTTCCCCGACCCCGTTTCCTCTCTGCAGCTGTTCTGGGGAATGACAAGCTTTCTGTGGACACTGTGATCCTCGAGAGCTTTCTGCTCAAATATTTGCTCTCTCCGAACAGCGAGCCAAGCCATCTCCAGCTGCCCTGTGTGCAGCATGCGGGCCGCAGGCGCCAGGCTTCCGACAGAGGCGGCTGGACCGGGGTCCCCTGGGGCCTCACCACAAACGATCAGGGGCTATCAGACTGCCAACAACACACGAGCAGACCCTCGATGGCCCAGGAGCCCCGCATGGTTTTGGTGGGGAGTTCTCACCGGGGAGGCCACCGGGCCCCTCTTTACCCAGGAGCCTCTCAGAGCAAAACACGCAGGACACTCCACTTTCCTGACCCAGACCAGTCAGCACACATGTCCTCACGCCATCGGAGGCTGGCCACGCCGACATTTGCCCTTTGCCCCTGAACTCGCTCGCGCCGACATTCTGAATTCGGAAGGGGCATCTGAGCTGAAACCTGTCCCCACAGCTAGCTGAACGCGGGCAGGCGGCATTTGCAAAATCGTGTGGCAGTCGAATGTGGGGGTGAGCACAGGTCAGGGAAGTGAGGGCGCCTGTGGGTCACTGGTGGGGGGGGAAACGGGGTCGGGGAAGGAGGGGCTGGCAGCGGGCAGCCCAGGAGGTTCTCTCGTGGAAACCAAGACTCAAGAGCCCCCCTTGAGGTCTCGCAAAGCCTCCACACTCTTGGGGTTCATGGAGATGGGGTTATTAGGGGCCCGGAAAGAAGCTGCTCGTCTTCCCATTGCGTGTCTCCCGTCCCTGGTTTCCTCCACACCTGCCCCCTGTCCAACCGAGGAAGCCCCTGTCCCGAAGGTCCACCTGGGTCCCACTGAGACAGCAGGGAGGGCCGGGCACTGGAGCCCGGACCAGACGCAGGCCGAGGCCATGTTTGGACGCATGTCCCCCGGCCGTCCCTGAGTCTGCATGTGCCGGGGTGCAGACGGCAGATGTGACAGGCAGGTCCTTGCCCGGGGCGCTCCCCAGCACCCCTCCAGCTCAGGAGACTTGAGGAGAGCACCTCGTCCACTTGGGGAACCCACCCCCTGGACCTCAGTTGGGACCCCAGGAACACACACTCAGTCCTGGGGGATGTCCTCAAACTTCACCCCTTCCACCCCCGACAAAGCCCAGGGAAACACCCATGGCGAGGGCCTGGAGGGCGGGCGAAGCTGGGCTGGGGTGGACCACCATCCTGCACGGTACTCACAGGTGCTCCTTTCTCCCCAGCGGGCCCCGGAGGTCCCTGGGGCCCGGGTCTCCCTGGAATTCCGATGGGCCCAGCAGCACCGGCTGGACCTCGCTCCCCCGGAGATCCCTGGGGTAGGGTGAGAAAGGGGTTCATTTCAAGGCCCTCCGGCTGCAGAGGCAGGGTTCCCAGAGCCCGCCAGCCGCGCCTTCGCCCTCCCAGCCTGGAGCCCACGGCGGCCCCTCAGGCCCTCTGCAGGAACAAACAGCATTTCTGACCCCCCGAGTGATGGGGAGCACCCCTCCCTGAGAGCAGCCCTGGAATGCATTCTTCCTGGGGCCGTCTCCCGCCCCCACGTGGGGTCCGCCTGCCCGCCAGCGTCCTTTCCACCCTGGTCCTCCGTGTTTTATGGGGGGTGCTGCCCCATGAGCGCTGCTGATGGGGGGCACTGGGCCTAGTTTTAGGGTGTCATCCTGCACTCGGGCTTTATCGGAAAGAAAGGGGACATTTTCATTCCCATCTGCCTTCCCAGTCATCACCTCTCTCAAAGGGCCCCTGACTCCGTGGCGGAAAGTGGGCGCTATTTCCTGGGGTTCCCTCTCAGTCCGAGCCAGGGGCCATGGCTGCCCCTGAAGCCCCGCATCTGCGCAGCTGAGCTGATGTTAAGTTTCCATAAAGCATCAGCCAACAGCGGGGGTCCGGGGCGTGCCTGCTGAGGCCCCCCTGAGACCACAGCGAAGGGTATGGAACCATAATGTCAGAGGGACCATTCAGTTCCGCAGGCAGCAGGTAAGCAGGCCTTGACCCACGGCCCTGGGGTCGGACCTCCCACCTGGGTGGGCTCACCCCTGCCCCTGGTGGCCATGGAAATGTGGAGAGCCCAGCTCTGAGCCCACGCTGGGAGGCCACAGGGGTCACGTCCACTCCCTTCCCGGTCGCCCCCAGCCCAGCCGCACGAAGCATGTCGGCTGCTCCGTGCCCCTCCTCCCCCCGGAGCTGCCCCTCACACAGCCTGCTCCTGGGCCCCTGGTCACCCCGGCTGCCAGCTCAGGACACACTGTCCATACCCTCCTGAGTCCCTGCCTCCACCATGGCCTTCCGAGGACCCACGGTGGCCCCCCCGTCTCCCACGCCGAGGGCGTTCTGAGCTGCGTAGAGAGCAGCGCCACTCACCGCGGGGCCTGGCGGGCCAGGGGGCCCTTCGCTGCCTTTCAGTCCGACTGCTCCCTGCAAAGCAACGAAAGCACAGTCACGGGTACCGCGTGGAGAGACCCTGGGCTGGGCAGTGTCCACCCCACCCCCCGCCCGGCCCCTCACTCACCACTGGGCCAGGGAGCCCTCGGTCCCCGGGGAAGCCACGGAGTCCCGGCGGGCCGTCTTTCCCAGGGAGGCCGATGGGGCCTGGGTCCCCCTGAAATCAGAGCCACAGGCTGGTTTCTGCGCGATGCCCAGGACCAGGTCTGCGGGGCCGGCGTGGGGCTTCCCGGGCTCTCGGCGTGAAAGGAACCTGAGCTCTGACTTGGCTCATTGGTGGGCAGCGCTGCGGCCTGAAACCCGCCCCTGCATGCACCTGGGAGGCCCGCTGTCAGGCCGCCGTGTGTGGCCCCGGGACCAACTCCGTCTGTGACTCCCCCCAGCCCTCCGGGGCCGCGTGGGCGGAGTGGAGCGTAGGGCAAGGCGGCTGCTCCGCCCCGGGTCTGCCTTCCCAGGGGCTTGGGGTCCCCGGAAGAGGAACCCGCAGCCAAAGGGTTGGAAGCCTTGTCCTGAACCCACACATCACTGGGGACCCTCGTTTCAGGCCCCAGACCACGTTTTCTGAAAGGTGCACCCCCCAAGCCTACACCTTCTGGGAGGGACACGAAACCCCGGATCTCTTCTAGTGTTTTCTCTGGGGACGAACACGGCAGCGTGGGGGCCCCCAACCCACATGGCCTGGCCCCCTTTCCAACTCAGAGGAGCCTCACCCGGCACCTGTATCTCTATGGAGACAGTGTCTGTTTACATATCCTATGCACACACGTCTATTTTTCAAGTACACGTGTGTTCAAGTATGTATATACATGCACACACGTGTGTTGTTTTCATTGTCTTTATCGCCCTTCCTTATTTTACTGTTGAGTTCATTCCCCTGCGTGTGGCCGAACGAAAGGCTGGACAGCGTGCGTTTTGCGAGTCTCTTACCGGGAAACCAGAGAGGGAAGGGGACTGGTCTGTGTGCTAATGCACGGGAGTGAGGGCCCCCGGCTGGACAAGGGCCCCCTGAGGAACGGGGAGAGGAGCAGAGCTGGCGCCAGGAGGGAGAATAAAAATGTGTCCCTCCTCTATTTTTACTGTTCAGTTTTTTCATCTGTAACGGTGGGCAATTTTCTAAAAGGTCATTGTCTAGAAAACGTAGACGTACGAGGTGGCAGAGTTTTACGTGTCTCTGGGAGCAGCGGTGACGGCTGCGGAGGAGCTGGGGAAAAGACACGGCCCCCGGGCAGAAGGCCAGGGAGGGCCTGACCCCCAGGCCCTCTATGCCCGCCCCTGCAGTGGGTCAGCGCGGGTCCTCTCTCAAATGAGGCAGAAGGACAGCTGAGTTCATGGCCTGGGCAGTGGGCTGGCATAAGGAGCGTTTGAGAAATTCACCAGCAAAGAGCAGCGGAAAATACCCAAGTACCAAAAGGTCCCTTGGGGAATGTCTGAGTGACTCACCTTCGTCCCTTCTTTCCCGGTAAGGCCGGGGAGCCCCTGTTCGCCTGGGGGGCCCGGGGGCCCGGGGTGGCCACGCTCACCCATCGGACCAGTTTCTCCCGTGGGACCCTGTGGGGAAAGTCAGTGTCAGCTACACGGGTCAGGGGACACACCGGGGAGTCACCCGTTCCCGAACCTAAGGACGGCCTGGCTATGGGGGCAGAGGGTCCATGGCACGTCCACACCCTCGCGAGGCTTTGCGAGTCTTCCTGTCCCGGTGAACGTCCAGGAGGGAAAAGATCAGAGGCAACCGGGAGGAGGTGGTGCCACGCCGTGGTCCCGCGTTTCCCGGGTGTCACAGGGAAATGAAGGCGGCGAGGGGCAGCCACGCCCACAATGGGAGAGGCCTGTGGCCATGTCTCCTGCAGCCCGTGGCCCCGGCGGGTCAGCATTTTATTTCCCACTCCGTGAGGTGTGAGCATCCAGCAAACACGGCGCCCAGCCCGTCCCTTGCTCTAAGCCATCAGTCCTGGCTGCAAGCTGCCCTGGAAGGATCCGAGGGCAGTTAGAGCCGCAGGCCCGTGGGCACTGAGGGGACCCAGGGCCGCAGCCCAGCTGCCGTGACCACCAACAGCAAGGACACAGGCAGAGCCGGCCCAGCCCGGCCCCCACTGCCCGTGTGGGGCACGTCTCTGAACGTGGACAGACCCCGCCAGGCTTCCGTCTCTGTGAGCAGCACCCGCACCTTCCAAACCCGGGGCACTGACACCTGAGCTGCGTCCCGCCCCTGTGCGTGCAGGTGACACGGGGGACCCGTGAGACCTGGGGAAGCTGCATCTCACCTGCGGGCCGACCACGCCCGGTGGGCCTGGGGGGCCAGTCTTGCCTTGGAAACCCTGTGAAGAGAGAGGGACACGTGAGCCACCACCGCAGCAGTCCCCAGCCTCGATGTCCCAGACTTCATGGAGGGCCGTTTCCCTCGCTCCACCAGGTCTGTGCTCAGTCCCAGAGGTGACAGGCCAGCGGTGAGTCCCAGGGGCCCCTTCCCGCGGCCGCGCTTTCACGCGGAGAGAAGTGTTCCAACACCGTGCATCTTTGGAGAGTCACTGCGTGTGTTTGTCTGCAGGCAGACGCGGTGCCGTTGGCGGCGGCGGCAGGAGCCGGACGTGGGCGCTGCTCTGGGCTCAGAAGTGTCTCCGTGGAGACCGGCCCGCTTCTGTCGCCAACGCCGCCACCGATGTGGGACGGCGGTTTCAGAGCACGGGCCTGCGCAGGTGCCTCCGTCAGGACCCGGGGCCGGGGCCGCCCTCCTACCACAGCACCGGGCTTTGCTATCGGCGCGACTCGGCGGCGCTGCCCGTCTCTGCTCTGTGCACGGTGCACGTGTGACCACCCCGTATTGCTGCTGGCGCCCGCTGTGCCCACGTGCCCCCCTCAGCCGAGAAGGTGCCCCGTGATGCCGCAGGGACGCACAGGTGCCAGCGGGAGTCTGCAGAGGGATGCGGCTGCTTTACGGGCCCCACTGCACCCGGAGGCCGAGCACGGGCGGCTCAGCGCCCCCACCCCGGGGGAGGAGGGCCAGCGTGCGGCCCGGTGACCCCAGGCAGCCCGGTGCACTTCTGGGAGTGCTCTCCACTCCAGGCCCTGGCTGCACGCACGGGCGGGAAGGGCCATTTCTGAAGCACTGTTCTCTGCGGGGGGCATTTACCGGGTCAGAAACCCAGGGAGCCAAATGCGTCCTAGAAGTGCCCGTGCGGACACAGGAGCCTGGGTTGAGGCGAGAAAGGCCCCCTGTGGGGGCCGTGCTGTGGGACCCCCTGCACCCTGGCTGACAGGCGCTCTGGGCCCGGGAGAAGGAGCGACCTGGACGGATTCCATGTCAGAGGCGGACGGAGCCGGCCCTGGAGGGCCTTCCTGGACAGCAGCGCTGGGCCCCGAGGAGGCGGCGTCTGTCCGGGCTGGCTTTGGAGCGGACTGTCCCGCGTCTGCGGGGCGGCCGGTGTGGCAGAGGCAGCTGGAAGCGCCTTACTACTCCTCCACAAGGACGAGCCGCTCGGCCACCCTCGTTCCGAGTAAGTCAGAGGAAAGCCGGACCGCACCCACCTCCCCTCTGTCTCCCCAGAACGGCGTTGGGCAGACACGGGCACAGTGCAGGCCAACGCTCTGCTTTTTCTCCATAAACAACAGAGCAGAGTCGTCTCCGGGAGTTACCCACCAGGTGCCGCCCGGCAGGACACGGGGAAGTGTCACTAAATGGGCTCCCGTCACAGCGAACCAGAGACAAAGGGACTTTGCTTAAGCTGGCACCGAAGAACACACTAAACACGGCATCAGAGTCTCACTCTGGGGGTGGGGGGTGCAGACTCTGCAAGAAACTTCAGGGACCTCTGACCCACGGAACGTGGCCGTGGAGGCGAAATCGCCTGTCAACCTCCATCACTCGGTGACTAGGTCGCCAGGCCCCAAGTCCAGACCGGTCTCGGCCTGGAGCCTCTGGGTCACAGGCATGCTCAAGGTCACAGGCGTGCCCAAGGTCACAGGCATGCCCACGCCATCCCTGGGACACGTTTACGACAGACACAGCGTGCAGCTGGACCAAATCCCAGGCGGCTCAAGGGCAAGGAGATGATCGCGTCTCCAATAAACGCTCCGTCTGCACGCCAGACACGCCCGACTCCTTTAATGTCCGGGAGCCACGGGCACCGCTAAAGGCGAGGGCAAGGTCAGAGGTCAGCCATGGCGGCGAAGATGCCGGCAGGCGTGTGTCTGGTGCCCCGGTCTGGCCTGTCCTCACTACGTTGGAGGCAGGAGAAGGAGCGTGCCGGACGCCTGCAGCCAACCTCGCGCTGTAAGAAGCTGGCCGGGTCCCCGCCCCTTCTCGGGCGCTTTTATAGCCTGAAGTCACCACACGACCGAGCCCCCCCCCCCCCGCCGCCCCCTGGTTTGCCACTGGAAAGTGTGGGGTTCCGGGAGCTGCGCTCGAGACTGTTCGGAAGGAAGGGAGCTGGGCTGCATGAGACCCGGGGTGCCTGCGGCGTTCTGTGTGCATGTCGTGACATGTCGTGACATGTTTACATGTGACCCTGGAAGCCGGCGCCTGCCGTCTGCACCGAGACTCTCCCCTGCAGGGCTCTCCCCAGACAGATCCTCCCCGACCCGGGACCTCAGGCCAGCCCGTGTCCCCTGCCCCGCCAGTACTCACGGTCTCGCCTCTCTGTCCAGGGTGTCCCGGGAGCCCGTCCTTGCCTGGGGGGCCCTGAGGAGGAAGCAAAGGGACAGAGTCTCCTTCCGTTCTGCGAAGCGCGTGCCCTCGGGACTTAACGCTGCCCCGGGCAGAAACCACCACTTTGTTTCTAAGGTGATCCCTGCACCAGTCCTGGTGACGGAGTTCTGGTAGGAGCCTGGCACCCGCCGGAGGGCCACACCGGGGTCACCCTCATCTCCCCGGGGGAGAAACTGAGGCAGGGAGCTGGGTGTCAGTCCTCTGGCCTCCGACTGTGAGAGGGAACCTCCCCTCGTGTCGAGTGACCGGCTGCTGCGCTTTGCAACGGCAGTCCCAGGACCCTCACACGGGACCCGGCTGGAGAATGCGGCCGTCCGAAGGAGAGAGGGGTCCGGGCTCCCCCGAATGCACGGGCTCCCCAGCGCGGGAGGGTCAGGAAGTGGATGCAGCCGCAGACTCCCTGCTGACCCACCTCCCACCACCAGGAGGCAGCACGGCCCCCGGGGACAGAAAAGTCCGGCGTCAGGGGAACCAAACCAGGAAAACGCATTACTTACAGGGGGGCCCTTGGGTCCAGGAAATCCGGTGGGTCCTTGGGGTCCGTTGGGTCCCTGGGGACAGAGAACAGCTGGTTTGAGGGCAGCAGCCCGCACCCACGGCCTCCAGAGTCCTTCTCCGAGCGCGGGCCCAGCTCCCTGGATGCCAGCCCCTTCCTCACCAGAGCGCAGGAGAAGGGCCGGTCAGGGGCCCGTGGTGGCCAGGGCACAGGGCACGGTCCCTTGGGCCGCATGGCATAGAGGACCTAGGTTCCCAATGTCCCAGCCACCCCCATGTCCCCAGGCCCGGGGCCGAGTGAGTGGGGGGCTGTCCCCCAAGACAAGACCTCACTTCTCTCCCTCCAGACTTTGGGGAGACCCTCCCCCCTTGGGTAGGGTCCCGTCCGCTCCCCGGGAAAGGCAGCCAGTGCTTACCCGCTCACCCGGAGGGCCGGCCGGGCCATCCCCTCCAGAGTTGCCCTAGAGGGAGGGAGGAAAGCTTCCTGTTACTGTCACTGCTTCTGACGGGGACTCTGGCCACACCGCCCGTGCCCTGCCGTCGGTCCCCACTCTCGGCACAGACGGACGGGCTGTGGCCTCCAGGTGGGTACGTCCGGGCAATGAGGGGACAGGCCAGGCCGGACCTCAGCCAAAGGGGAGGCCCGTCTCCATGGCAGGAATGCGCTCTGGGACAGCATCCAGGACAGGACGGGCCCCGTGCGGCTGAGGTTCCTTCCGCACCGACAATCGGGAGTCGGTGTCCTGCCCCTCGGCGGGGGTGGATGTGGCTCAGGTGCTTGCCCATGGCAGCAAGAATTTCCTTTAGATTTCCAGCAAAGGTCTCAGCAGCTTTCAAATCCATATTCAAGGAAAGAACGGAGGCCTCCCCACCAGGACTGGACGGGGCATTTGTCCACGCCCCGCTGGCCTGGCCTCCGTCTTGCCCCGGCCTCGCCTCGGCCCCACCACCCCGTCTGACCCAGCCCGTCCACAGGCTGGAGGGGACCGGTCCCTCTGAAACCCCCCAAGAACACTTCCCCCTTCCCGTTTCACAGGAAAAAGGCCCCACAGCCCACGGGCCCGCCGAAACATGTGGTGGCGGAAACATACCTTGGGGCCCGGCTTCCCGGTGATGCCCCTCGGGCCCCTTTCACCCCTCGGGCCCTGGACAGAGGGAAAGAGAAAAGGTCAGCTCACACCGCTCAGACCCCCCGAGACCACCTTCCCTGCGCCCGGGGCCACTCCCTACAACGCGCCCACGTTTCTGGACCGGCCCTCAACCCGAAGGGCGGTTACCGTTGGGCCCCGCTGCCCCCGTGGTCCCGGCTTCCCTGGCGTGCCCTAGAATCAGAAAAGGAGGAGGTGGGTTAGTCACTGCCTGTCACCGCCTGCGTGGTGGCCTCTCCTGGTTTATGGACCGATGGCTTGAAATCAGAAACCAGGAAGGACCCCTGCTCTATCCTCGTTTTAATTGGAGAGTTTCGGGGAGGGGGGATTCAGGGCGCCTTCGGCACGCACGAGGCTTGCTGAAATCCAGTTTTCTCCCCGCGGTCTGCCGGGTGCTCACTGCCCTGATCTGCTTCTCCCCTGGAAGCTTCTGCCCCCACCCCCACCTCCCTCCTCGCTGCTCTCTTCCCTGGGGCGGGGAGTCATCATTGCAAGAAAAAAGGAAAGTCAACCGCTTCATACATAATTTACTTTTGCTACAGTTAAGAATATTAGCCATTAAATTTTCAACAGGCTCCGCAGACCAGCAAACTGGCAATTTGATACATAAATCCTGCATCCAGGGGTCGTTTGCTGCTCTCCTAATGGACCCGAGCTCCTTTGTTGTCGTCTTGCATTTTCCAAACCACAGAAGCGAACAGAAGCGCCACACTGTTTCCTTCGGAAGCGAACAGAAGCGCCACACTGTTTCCTTCGGAAGCGGCGACCGGGAGCAGCAGGGGAGGCAGTGGGCTCATCCCCACCGCTTCCCAGGTCCTTTTCCAGGATTTTTTTCCGGTTTCCGACGGCCAAGCTGGAGAAGGGGCTGTGCGCTCACGGCCCCGAAGCCTCCTCTCACCGCCTTCCATCCGCTTGCGTCTGGAACCAGCCTGCTTGCTAGTCTCCCATTTTGAAAGAAATTGAGCCCTGGCTGGCGTGGCTCAGTGGACTGAGCACCGGCCTGTGAACCAAAGGGTCGCCAGTTCGATCCCCAGTCAGGGCACATGTCTGGGTTGCAGGCCAGGTCCCCAGTAGGGGGCGCGTGAGACGCAACTGCACAGTGATGTTTCTCTCCCTCTCTTCCCCTTTGTCTAAAAATAAGTAAAATTTTTTTAAAAAGAAACTGAATAAAACCGTTCGTGATGATGAGGTAATTGTTGCTTTTTAACGACGCCAGAGCCTTTGGCTTCAGATAAATATTTGCATAGAAAAACTGATGAGGCACCCGCGTCCTCCCCGGGC
>PVJI01014528.1:0-43907 GCA_004026765.1 Micronycteris hirsuta
AAGATTCAAATACATATGTGTAACTGCCATAAACGTAACTGCCATACATACATGTAACTGCCATGAGTGCTCTTCTCCTGGAGATCAGGGGTAGACAGTATCTCCTGCCACTGACCCAGCAACCTCAGACCAGCCTCCAGAACTGTCCCCGAGTGTCAGCATCGCTCTTTACCTCCTCCCCAGCAGACGCTCTGTTCTCACCATTGTGAACTTGAACTACGTTGGGATGTCTTCCTTGCCATTCCTACTTCAGAGTGTTGCCTGGTGAGAGAGGGAGGTGTCAAGGGCATTTAGGGAAAGCAGAAATGCTAAGACCTTGCAAGACTGGGATAAAGGTATAAAAAGTTCCTGGGTACATGGACTCATCAGATTAACAAGTTACTTTAAAACACTGAATTTGGTGCCCTGACCCCAGTGACAATCAGTTGGCTGAGCGTCGACCCTCAAAGCGAAAGTTTGCTGGTTCGATTCCCAGTCAGTGCAATGCCTGGGTTGCAGGCCAGTCCTCGGTTGGGGACCTGTGCAACCGACCACTGTTTCTCTCACACATCACTGTTTCTCTCCCTCCCTCCCTCCGTTCCCCTTCCTTCCCCTCTCTCCAAAAATAAGTAAATAGAAATTGGGGGGGGGAATCAATTTGGAGCATTAAAACCACATCGGAAAACAGTGACGACAAGAACAAACACGGAATTTGGCAAAGCTCAATGTTCACAGACACGATGTTCAGGATTCTGCAGCAGGGGGCTCAGGCGGCTTTCATTCCAAGAGACAGTGTGAGAATCTATAATCCTAAAAAGGTGCACATGTGCTCACATCCTTCAGATGGCGTCTACAACTGCCGGGAGTCTACAATCGCCCAAAGCCTGCCCCCCAAGTCCAGTTAAGAAACTCTAGCGCACATATCAAAGTTTGCAACCTGTGTATCACTCCTGGGCCAGAAATTTCTCTGCCACTCAGGGATCCTATGGATCAAATGTCAGACGCACAGAAAGACTACATGGAAAGACCGACTCAGGACAGCACAGGATGCTCTCTGTGCAGGCGGGGAGGGCAGATGCAGAAAAGCGACTAACCAACTCAGTGCTCTGCAGGGTCAAGGGGACGACTTTTCTGGATCTCCTGCCAGTCTCTTACCCCTGCTAGTCACCTGGGCAATGAAACTTTCCCTTCCTTCCTCCCTTTCTCCGCCCCACCCCCTCACCTTTTAAACAACAGTGTGCAAGAGATACATCCATCAGTGGCTCCTTGCACGCCCCCAACTGGGGACTGGGCCCACACCCAGGCATGTGTCCTGACTGGAAATCGAACTGGCGACCCTCTTTCGTTCATAGGCCGGCACTCAATTACTGAGCCACACAAGCCTGGGCCTTCCTTTCTTTCATATTGTGGTGAAATAACAACAAATTTACCATTTTAACCACATTAAAGGTTAAATTCAGTGGCAATGAACACATGCATGTTGTTGGGCCACAGTCAGCACCAGCCACTCCAGGACTGTTTCATCATCCCAAACTGAGACTCTGCACCCAGTAAATATGAACTCCTCATCCATGGCCCTCAGGTCCTGGGAGCCGCCATTCAGCTTTCTGTCCCTGTGAGTGTGACTGCTGTAGGTGTTTGTACAGTTCTTTCGGGCTTAGTAAGTCAGAAGAATGTGCTCAAGGTCCATCCATGTTGTAGCCTGTGTCAGAACTGCCTTCTTTTGACGGGGTGAATAGTAACCATTATATAAACCATGTCTTGTTTATCCACCCATCTGCCAATGGACACTTGGGTTGCTTCTACCTTTTGGCTGTGAGTCTTGCTTTTGATCCATCATTTGAACTTGGATGAGACAGGATGTACCCAAACTTTTTTTTTTTAAATTTGGAACACATACATGTTTCTAATCAGCCCATGCCAACCATGAATGAGGTCAAATCAGTTCATCCAGAAGATAGTACAGCAGATCCTTGACAAGTGAAAATGGAACCATTGTATGATGTAGCCATCGCAGGTCTGGGTATTTACCCAAAGAAAGTGAAAACAGGACCCTGAAGAGAGATCTGCACCTCCACGTTTGTGACAGCGTTCTTCACAGTAGCCAAGATATGGAAACAGCCTGTGTCCATCAACGGATGAATGGGTATGGAAGACGTGACGTGTACATATAGAATGGCATGTTACTCAACTATGAGAAAGAAGGGAATCCAGCCATTTGTGACCATAGGATGAGCCTTGAGGGTATTATGCTAAATTAAGTAAGCCAGACAGAGAAAAATAAAGTCTATATGGTATCATTAATTTTATGAGTTATCTCAAAAAGAAAAAAATAATCAAACTCTCAGAAACAGACAGTACACAAGAGGCTGCCCGAGGGTTGGGGAATGGCTGGTAAAAGGTACAAACTTTCAGATCTCATGTACAACACCGTGACTACAGTTGATAACACTTGTGTATTGCTGCAATTGGCTGACAGAATAGAGCTTAAGTATTCTCACCCAAATTAACAACTGCACCAATCAAAGGTACATAAGTCAGGTGATGGATATGTTGACTGGATGGTGAGAATCCTTGCACCAAATATACATAACCACCATGGTGTACACTTTAAATATCTTATCATTTCACGTGCTAGTTGTTCCCGGTAAAGCTGAAATTTAAGCAGTCTGTGTGTCAGAGGTACAGGGGCTGCATGTCTCCCTTAGATGCAGTTGTGGACTTTCTGAGTTGGACCAGGTCTCAGGGACCAGGCACACAGCCCCAGGCTCTTCCACGGCTCCCAGGGCCAGGCTGTCCCAGGAGTCCCCGCTGATGGGGAGGGCAAGGCTGCAGGACGACATGTGTCCCGTCGCTGTACAAGGTCAACGCTTGGAAAGCAACTTGGAGTTCGAGGAGACTGATTTTACAAGCCTGGAAGTCAGGTGCCAGGCATCTTAGTAGAATTGATGCACTGGAGAGAAAAAAGAAACAGGAGAACACACAGGCAACGAATTAGACCATTAAAGGTGGGAAAGGTTTCTTTGAGGACAATGTCAAAACAGAGGAAAGTGTGAAGAGAACGTGAAAGATTTGAACAGTAGAAGTAAAAAGTGTCTATGTGACAGAACATAAAAAGTAAAAAATTAAGTTAAAAAGACAGATGACAGATTGGGGGAAATATCTGCAATTTCTACTACAACAAAAAGAGAAAGCTCTCCACTCCAGATACCTTCATGAAGCCACAGCGAGAGGCGGATTGCTGCTGCTTCTAGTCAAGACGGAATCACAGGGTCCAGGTTCCCCACCCAGCTTAAACACATTTCTCAAAAGGGGGAAGTACGTAAAACGACACTTTTTAGTTTTTTGGAGAGAGAGAGAGGCGATTCCTGAGGGTGTCCAATTCATTGCCCAGAGAGCGTCCAGGCCACGGTACAGGAATGAGGACTGGCTCTGAGCTGAAGAGACAGAGTTGCTCACCGAGGGGCCACGGCAGTGGGCCTTTTCAGGACAGAGAACCAGAGAGGAGCAAGGCGCAGAGGGCACCCCAGACTTCCACTGAGCGCTGGTCAGCGTAGTGGGGAGGTGAGAACTGGGGTCCGGGGACCCAGGCTGATGTGTGCTCTGCTCATCCTCACAGTAAACCTTCTAAGGTGCTCTGCACAGCTTTCACCCTTTACCTGGTGAAAATGGAAACAAGCATAGAGAAATGCGCCCCACAGCTTTCCTGACTCAGGCCCAGAGACGTGGCCACTGTCATTCGCATCCCAGCCTTCCATCGGTGAGAATCCAGGCACATGCCACACTCAACAGCAGCAACAGCTGGCGATGACTGGTCCTGACCACGCAGCACCACTTCCAAAAGCAAATTTGGGGAAGCACAGGTTTGGTGCGGGGTTAGCTTAACGCTGCAGGTCGTGCTCAAGGAGGACAATGTCCCTATGTCTATTACCAAGGGACTTTGGGCCAGGCGCTACTTGCTTGTCAGGGAGATAGGAGAGCTTTCCTTTTTCCTTGGGATAAAGGCAATTAACTAGCACAAATGGAGACCCATATTACGTGACCTTGTATTGGACTGTGAAAGGATGTCTAGCAAATGGTGCTGTCCTTCACGTTAGACGAGTTACCCTTTCATTGAGAGCACATCCCTAACGCTCCCACCTGCCCAGCTCTGGGGAAGGATGAGGTCCGTTTCTGTGCAATTTCCTCTGGTTTAAGGCTTATTCAATGACATACAATTTTTTTTCTTCATTTCTACATTTATGGAGGTGTTCTCTAGGTTGGCAGGTGATTGACTATTTTTTAATCCCGCCCCCCTCCGCCAGCTTTTAAGAAACAATTGGCCAAAAACACGGTTGTGTTATTTCACCACAAAGAAGTGTCCTTACGATGTCATTTTTGAAAACTGACACTATTACCTAACACAAGCACAGTTCTCCTTGGGAGCGAGACCCCAGGTATTTGTTTCATTTTTTCAGTTTGTATTTTCAGATTTTTTTTTTTTTTTTTACAGTATTTAAGCATTAGGTGTGTAAACTAGAAAATGTTTAGGTCTCTATGATCTTTTCCTTCCTTAGAGAGACTATATGCACATGGATAACACTGTCTTATAGCATGGCTGGGCATTTAGTATTTTAGTGAAACTTCTAGCATTGAGTGGACACGACACAGCCCTCCCTTCGCCTCACCCTGTTGTCGGGGAATCTCGCTTGTAACGGGAAAGGTCTCAGAGCAAGGGAAGGACCAGGATTGCAGGACTGCAGGGCGCAGTCATACAGAGACACCTTTCCTTGATCCCTATCGGGAGTGAGAACGAATGGGGAATGGCGGTAGGGTCCTCGACCGAGGGCCAGTCCTCTCCGCTCAGCACCCCTAAAGGCTGACAGAAGTGGATTCCCTACGGGAAACACAGTCCTGGTTCTTCCGGTTTCCCTACGCGAGGCCTGGAAGGCGGCCAGCGGAGTCCTTTTGCGCATGTGCACCTCAGTCCCCGCGCGTTGGCGCACGCGCACGCGCACTGCCTCCACGCCGCGGTGGCTTCCAGTCCCGCGCAGGTTCCGCAGGCGTTGACGGCGGTGGGGAGGAGATCGCACAGTCCTCCTGTCTGGCGGGTGGCGGTGGGGTCTCCACCGTGCGAGCGCGAGGCTGTGCGGGCAAGGGTTTGCGCGGGCGGGCAGAGCGTGGAGCGGGGACCCCCGAGCACTGTCCCGAAGCCTGCTTGTGGCTTGCGGGAGGCGGTGGCGGCGGCGACCCGGCCCAGCCCGGGGCCTGCATCACTGTGTCCCTGTCTGCGGAGGTGTGGGGAACAGTTAGGACCCCGCGGTGAGTAGGGTTCTGCTATTCTCAGAGTGAGTTGTTGGTCAAGATCGGGCTGGTTGTGGAGGAGCCTTGGGAGGCGCAGAGGTGAGGATCCTAGGAGCAAAACAGCAGAAAAGCAGCCCCGTCAGGGTGAGGTGGGGGCCTTGGGGCACATGAGCTACACCCGAAAGGATAGGTCCAGCGTTTGCAGCCTTGAATCTGTTCTTCATCTTCCTGCCCAGCGTGTGCAGGACAGGGGTGACTAGCCACTGACCGAGGATAGGAGAGTGTGTCCTGCCTTCCGTAGCATTTGACCTATTTCGGGAGGTGGCATGTCTGGGCCGGGGGTGCAGGCCAGGCTTCTGTGGAATGGGCGTTCGTTCTCCTGGGACTTTGTGACTTCTCCATCTCCTGGGGCACTGGGGTGGGGGAGGATCACAGCCTAGGCTGTGGAGGTGCTGTGTCACCTCCTACCTGTACACCCTTACACTCTCTCTTTGCTTCTGGCCCTCGTTGAGTTCCAAACTTGACTCTGAACGTCCTTCGGCACCTTTATTTCTCTGATCTAAGTGTATGCTGATTCCCCTTGGTTCTTCCCTGGGCATCCCACAGTACAGGGGAGGACAGTACAGGGGAGGATAGGTCTCAAGGGTCAGCACCTGCTGCCTCGGTGACAGAAGAAAGGATTGGGCCTGAGAAGGGTGACTTGTCCAACCAAGGTGTCTGGGCCTGTAGGTGGAATTGCTAACAGGACTCAGACTCCCAGGCCAAGTGTTGTGTCCACTGTATTACCGTTTTCTCAATACGAGATTAAGGGCAGTGGTAACCGAGTTTAGTCGGGTAAACAAAACCGTGCGTCGATGCACTTTTATCCCAGGGTGGAGAGCTCACATTCTGCGTTCCCGTGATTCTTCGCAGTTTAGCAGTAGAAAGAAACAGTAAGAGAGTATGTCAGCGGAGTAACGGGAATCTGTTTCACCTTTTATTTAGTGGTGGTCAACTGTTTGAAAAAGGACTCAGTATTTACACTCACCAAAGAGAGCAACCCGTCCAATTGCCTCGGATCCTTTTGGCATTGCAATGGTTCAGGCATGTAACTCTCCTTTGTCACCCTTGTAGGCCCTTCTGAGTGTTCACAGGGTGTCATTTTATTGAGCTTTCTTTGCTGGTTCCTATGCAGGAGGTTCATGGCTTCATACTTGTTCCTTCTGCCCTACGTGCACTGTTAACAATCTCTACACTTTTTCCAACAGCAGCAGAAAATTCATGGATCCTGGGTGAGTTTTCCCACTTTGCATTGTGATGCATTTCAGAAGGTTCAGAGGGGCCCATACTTAAAAATGGGAACCTAGAAATAGATAAATGGCCTTATGTAAAATGCAGTTTAATGAGGTGTCAGGTTAGCACCCAGAATCTTTGTCAAATTCCCCTGTGTAGTTAGTATGACCCTTTAGGGCTATTGCAGTTGAGCTGCAAATATGACCGATGTCCTTGACAGTCACAGAAAAAGGAAGTTACCATCTGTTATGTGCTTTGTAGAGGCTATAAGAAGAGGAAGCGTTTTTGTTACTTGTGGGTTGTAAAGATTTCTGAGGACTTGGAAAATCTTCTTTAATAAAACTGGTAGAATATGGATAGCTTTCATCATAACAACCAGTTAAGTCATTGCAGTGTGTGGCTTATACTCGCTTTTGTAAGCGGAGCTCCAGCTGCCTAGGGAGAACATGGTGCTTATGATTGTTCCAGGCACCAAAGCCTTGTCATTCAGATAGACACACTTCCATGGATACTGTTTAGTCCAGGGATAAAAACATACTCTAGTAAAGATGTCTTCACTTCCCATTCCCACTTCAGTTCTCTGTGTCTTGGCTTTATCCTCACTGCTTTCCTGAATCTGTTGGTAAAAGTTAACCTTAACTGTTTATACTCAGATCCAGTGGGCATTCAGTACTTCATGTGACCGACTATCTGTCTTTGCTGTCTTTTACTTCTAACCTGATATTTTCTTTATTTGCTTGAATTTAAAATTTTCCCTCTCTATATTTCTGTACATATTTGTGTATGATATGGAGTCTTCGAAAAGTTGATGGGGACGACCCACAATATCATTCCTTCTTATATAATGTCCAGTGTTCATAGCTTCACAGTTTCTTTCTTTCTTCTCTCCCTTACTTATTTCCTCTTCCTGGTCTCATTCTCTCTCTTTCTTTTGCTTTGTGATTCCCTGACTGTAATATCTAGCAAATGTTTCTTGTTACAGAGTATGGTGTTTGTAACAACTTGTGGAGCTGCAGATCATGGGTGTGTCATGTTGAGCTATTTGTGGAAATTGTAAGTGAATCAATTGGATTGGCCAAAAATTTTGTTTGTTTTTTTCCCATATGATGGCTCTAGGAGAACTTAGTTGTCTTTAACATCTGAATGATTGTCATCTAACTTCTAAATGATTTTGTCATCATTAGTTGTCATCTAACTTCTAAATGATTTTGGTATATTATTGTGATAGCAGTCATATAAGCTCACATTTAAATGAAACATCACAACTGGTGAATTTTTGTGTAACACTTTTATTATTGAAGATGGAAGAAAATATACATTTTCAGAATAATATCCTTTACTATTTCAATAAAGGTAGAAACTACAACTGAAATGCATTAAAAGATTTGTGCAGTTTATGGAGAAGGTGGTGTGTCTGATGAAATGTGTTAAAAGTGGTTTGCGAAGTTTCATGCTGGAGTTCTCTCACTGAACGATGATCCACTGTCAGGTGGACCAGTTGAAGTTGATAGCATTCCAATAAAGACTTTAATTGGCAATAGTCAATATTATATCATGCAGGAGTTAGCTGACATACTTAAAATATCCAAATCAAAAAAAGTTTTTGGTGAAAATGAAATATTTGTCTTTTATTTTATGGAAAAAACCACATGAACTTTTTGGTCAACTATTTAATATCACCCAACATTAACTTCATTACAGTAGCAGACACCATGAGCATCATCAATGGATTATAGAGTTTTGGGCAAGATGGAGGCATAGGCAGAAGTGTTTCACTTTCTTGTACAACCAAAAGAAGGATAATAACCAATTTAAAAACAAAAAACAACCAGAATTGCTAGAAAATCAACTTGCATGGAAGTATAAGAACCAAGGAGTTAAAGAAGCATTCATCTAGACTGGTAGGAGGATGGAGATGGGGCAGAGAGGATGCACTTGCGGCAAGGAAGGTGTAGACAGTATGGTCCCACATTTGCATGTGGATAAGCCGGGAGGAACAATGAGGGAGCGAGACAGGCCATGGAACCCAGGGTTTCAGCACAGGAAACTAAAGACTCAAAACCTGTGGCTGTAAAAATTTGTGGGGGTTGCAGTGGTGGGGGAAATTCCCAGTCTCACAGGAGAGTTCGTTGGTGAGGTCTGCAAGGACCTAGAATGTACATAAACCCACCCACCTGCAAATCAGCACCTGAAAGGACACAATCCATTTGTGGGAAGTGACGGAAACTAAGGTGAGAGCTGAGCAAGTGGCATAGTTCCCTCTCTGACCCATCTCCCACAGACAGTGCCACTGTGCAGCAAAGAGGTTTCCCCACCCTGGCAAATACTTAAGGCTCTGCCCCTCACAATATAGCAAGTGCACTAAGAGAAAAAAAAATGACCCAAATGAAAGAACAGGTCAAAACTCCAGAAAAAGAACTAAGTGTTGAGGAGACAGATACCATATCTGATGCAGAGTTCAAAACATTGGTAATTAGGATGCTCACAGAATGGGTTGAGCTCGGTCACAAAATGAAGAAATGTAGGGTACTCAAAGTGAAATAAAGGAAAATATACAAAGTGAAATAAAGAAAAAATATAAAGGGAACCGGAACCATGAGTGAAGGGAAGGAAACTGGGACTCAGATCAATGATTTGGAGCAAAAGGAAGAAATAAACATTCAGTGGAACAGAATGAAGAAAGAAGAATTTAAAAAAAATGAGAGGCTTAGGAACACACCAAGACACATCATAATTAAGTTATCTAAGATCAAAGATAAGGAGAGAATCTTAAAAGCAGCAAGAAGAAAGGAGAGAGTTAACCTACAAAGGAGTTCCCATAAGCTATCAGCTGATTTCTCAAAAGAAACCTTACAGGCAAGAAGGGGCTGGAAAGAAGCATTCAGAGTCAGCCCTGGCTGGTGTGGCTCAGTAGATTGAGGGCCGGCCTGTGAACAAAAGGTCACCAGTTAGATTCCCAGTCATGGCACATGCCTGGATTGTGGGCGGGTCCCCAGTAGGGGGCATGTGAGAGGCATCCACACATTGATATTTCTCTTCCTCTCTTCCCCTCTCTAAAAGTAAATAAAGTCTTTTTTAGAAAAAGAAGTGTTCAAAGTCATGAAAGGCAAGGACTTACATCCAAGATTACTCTATCCAGCAAAGGTATCATTTAGAATGGCAGGGTAGATAAAGTACTTCTCAGGTAAGGTAAAGTTAAAGGAGTTCATCATCACCAAGCCTTTATTTATTTATGTGAAATGTTAAAGGGACTTATGTAAGAAATAGAAGAAGATCAAAAACTATGAACAGTAAAATGACAAACTCAAAACTCTCAACAACTGAACCTGAAAAAAAAACAACAACTAAGCAAACAACCTGAACAGGGACAGAATCACAGAAATGAAGATCACATGGAGGGTTATCAGTGTGGACAGGGAGAGGGAGAAGGGGGGAAAAGGTACAGGGAATAAGAACCATAATTGTGGTGTCTAGGACTTCAGCCAAGATGGAGGTGTAGGTAGACACACTGTGCCTCCTTGCACAACCAAAAGAGGAAAAACAACAATTAAAAAAAAGAAAAACAGTCAGATCTGACAGAAAAGTGAACTGAGTGGAAGTCCGACAACCAAGGAGTTAAAAAAGACACATTCATCCAGACCGGTAAACGGGGCGGAGCCAGGTGGAGAGCACTCGGCAAGACGCGGTTTGTGGAGTGGTTCTGGCAACGCTCCAGCTGCCTGGAGAGGCCCGTGGCAGGCGCACTCAGCGAAACCTGGGCTGAGACTGGTGGACCGGGCGGTCCCTCATTCTCGCACAGATAAACCAAACCAGGAGGAAAAGCTGGGGAGTGGAACAGACCGCGAGGGATACCAACGCAGGGAAATAAAGCCTCAAACCACCAATTTAATACACCTGTGGGGGTTGAGGTGGCAGTGGGAGGAACTCCCGGCCTCACAGGAGAGTTCGTTGGGGAGACCCACAGGGACTTGGAACTGTGCAGACCCGCCCACTCACCCTGGAGCCAGCAAAGAAGGACCCAGCTTGCTTGTGGGTAGCTGGGGAAGTGCAGAGAACAGAGCAAACACCATTGTTCTCTCAGGCCCCACCCCCACAGACAGCGTCACAGCACAACAATGGGTTGCCCTGCCCTGGTGAACACCTAAGGCTCTGCCCCTTAAAGTAACAGGTGCACTGAGAAAAAAAATGGCCCAAATGAAAGAACACATCAAAGCTCCAGGAAAAATACAGCTAAATGACAAAGAGATAGCCAGCCTATCAGATGCACAGTTCAAAGCACTGGTAATCAGGATGCTCACAGGAGTCGAAGAAGAATTGTCGCAATTACTTGAATAAATGAGAAGAGATGAGAAGGAAACTGGGACTCAAATCAATGGAGTGGACCAGCAGAAAGAAAAAAACATCCAACCAGAAAAGAATGAAGAAACAAGAATTCAAAAAACTGAGGAGAGGCTTAGGAACCTCCAGGACATCTTTAAACATCCCAACATCTGAGTCATAGGGGTGCCAGAAGGAGAAGAGGAAGACCAAGGAATTGAAAACTTATTTGAACAAATAATGAAAGATACCTTCCCCAATCTGGCAAAGGAAATAGATTTTCAGGAAGTCCAGGAAGCTCAGAGAGTCCCAAAGAAGTTGGACCCAAAGAGGAACACACCAAGACACATCATAATTACATTACCCAAGATTAAAAATAAGGAGAGAATCTTAGAAGCGGCAAGAGAAAAGGAGACAGTTACCTACAAAGGAGTTCCCATAAGATTGTCAGCTGATTTCTCAAAAGAGACCATGCAGGCAAGAAGGAGCTGGAGAGAAGTATTCCAAGTCATGAAAGGCAAGGACCTACATCCAAGAATACTCTATCCAGCAAAGCTATCATTTAGAATGGAAGGACAGATGAAGTGCTTCTCAGATAAGGTCAAATTCAAGGAGTTTATCATCACCCAGCCTTTATTATATGAAATGTTAAAGGGATTTATATAAGGCATGGAGGGATATCAACAGGGGAGGGATAGGGGAAGACAGGGGGAAAAGGTGCAGAGAATAAGTAGCATAAATGGTACGTAGAAAACAGACAGGGGGAGGTTAAGAATAGTATAGGGAATGTAGAAGCCAAAGAACTTATGTGTATGACCTATGGACAAAAACTAAAGGGTGGGGAATGGGGGGGTGGGGGTGGAGGGGAAGAAAGGGGGGAAATAGGACAACTGTAAAGCATAATCAATAAAATATATTAACAGAAACATAATTGGAAGGCACAAAATAGAGGGGGAGTTTAAGAATAATATTGGAAGTGGAGAAACCAAGGACCGTATATGTACCCATGGACATGAACTAAGGTGGGGGTGGGGGAGCTGGGAGGAAGGGGAGAAAGGGGAGAAAAAATTGGGACAACTGTAATAGCATAATAAAATATACTTTAAAAATCAATGGATCATAAATTAATTTGACTTAAAATGCTGTTCACAGACACCATCTTAATGTCATAATTGATATTTTTAAGATAGTGCTGGTAGTAATAGCAGTAAAATTAGGTGGGGGTCTCCTCTCCCTTTCTGGGTGTCAGTGCCCTTATTTTTCAGCCCATCAGAGGATATTAGATGTTGGGACCTTTAGATATGAGAAACATGTCTGCCCTGGAACAAACTCTGTGGTGCTTCCAGAGGGTTCCCTTCTTCTGGATTCTGGGCCCACAGCCTGATTAGATGAGCAGATAGCTGATAGTAAGTGGGAAATGAAGCTGTGAGCCTCCTGCTGATGCCCTTGGCTAAGAGGGTTTCCTGTGGGCCCACTCTTCCCTCCAGCCGGGCACTGTGCTCCAGGCCTTGGGTTCGGTGTTCCCTTCAGTGTTGACGCCCCACCATCCCGTTTCTATTCATCACTCTGTTACTATGCAGAGTCAGCAGCAATACTTCCTGAGCACTACAAGTTTTCCCTGCCCCAACTACCTTCCCAGCTGGCCTTTCTCAGTGCCCCTATGCAGGAGGCTGTGAGGGCTCCTGTTAATGCCGATGTGCCCCAGGAGCAGGGAGTCACAGGGAGTCGCAGGGAGCAACCTTCTCATTCACCACCCCAGTGGGGTGTAGCAGGTATTATTAGCACCCAGGCCTGGGGATCAAGAACAGAGTAGAAAGACATGGTGACCCCGTTCTCTTTGGCCTAAAGTTGACTTCTCTGAAAAGGACCATATGTGTTCATCTTACACTCATCTTAGAAGATTTGTCCCCTGACTGGGAATCAAACCAGCAACCTTTTGGTGTGCAGGCCAGCTGATTCAGTCTACTGAGACACACCAGCCAGGGGGCCAGCTGGATTTTATGAGTATCTAATATGACAAGTTCTTATCTTTGATAAGGGCTGTTTACTTTTGTTAAGCTGTTTGATGATATTATCTTAAAGCAGCATGAAGATTGTGTTCTCTTTAAGAGTTGTGAGAAGTCAAATAGCACCTTGAGGAAGGCAGGCACTAATGCCTGTGGCGCATTAGGGCCTCTGCCACCCAGAGGACAGTACACGTGGTACGTAAGACCCCCACAGAGCTCGTCTCAGCTGTAGGTGGAGGGATAAGTTCTAAGAAAATATTTGTTAAATAAAAACAAATAACTGTCCTGATAAAAAACAGTAACAAGCCAGGAATAGAATAAAACTGTCTCAACATAGTAAAAGTCATATATGGAAAACCTATAGTGAGCATCATACTCAGTGGTGAAAGACTGAACTCTTTTCCTCTAAGAACAGCAACAAGACAACCAGTTCTGTTCATCAGAGCACTGGAAGTACTGGCCAGAGCAACTAAGCAAGAAAGAGAAATAAAAGGAATCCAAATCGTAAAGGAAGAAGTAAAATGATCTGTTTATAGATGATACAATGTTATATGTAAAAAAAGTCCTAAAGATTTCACAAAAATATGTGAGAACTAATAAATGAATTCAACAAAGTAGGTAGATGGAAAGTCAACATAGAAAAATCAGTTGCATTTTTGTACACTAACAGGGAACGACCCAAAAGGAAATTAAGAAAGCAATTCCATTTACAGAAGCATCAAAAAATAAAATACTTAGGAATAAACCTAACCAGGGAGGTGAAAGACATGTATGCTGGAAACTACAAATCATTGCTGAAAGAAATCAAAGGAGACAAAAGTAAATGGAAAGACATCCCGTGTTTATGGATTCGAAGACTTAACATTATTAACATGTTAACAATCTTACCCACCAAAGTAATCTACAGAGTCAACATGACCCCAAAGAAAATCCCAATGATATCTTTTGCAAAAAATAGAAAAACCCATCCTAAAATTCATATGGAATTTCAAGGGATGCTGTATAACTAAAACAATCTTGAAAAAGAACAAAGCTGAAGCTGACATATTTCCTGATTTCAAGACTTACTGTAAAGCTACAGGAACCACAATGGTGTGGTCCACTCATAAAGACTGACATATAGACCAATGGAATAGGGAGCCCAGGAAAAACCCTTGCATATCTGGTTAAACAATTTTTTAAAGCCATTCAGGGGGAAAATGGCAGTCTTTTAAACAAGTGATGCTGGGGAAACTGGGTATTCACATGCAAAAGATTGAAGTTAGGGCCCTTACCTAACACCATAAACAAAAATGAACTCAGAATGAATAAAAGATCTAAGTCTTAGAGCAAAAACTATCAATCTCTTATAAGAAAACATGGTGAGAGAGCTGCATGACATAGGGTTTGGCAACAATTTCTTGATAATGACACTATAGACAGGCAACAAAGGAAATAATAGATTAACTGGACTTCATGAAAATTTTAAAAAATTGTTCATCAAAACACACAATCAATAGAGTAAAAAGGAAACTCATAATGAGAGAAATTATTTGCAAATCATGTCTCTGATAAGAGATCAATATCCAGATATAAAGAGAACTCCTAACCACAAAAACCCAACAACCACAAAAAATGAACAAGTGATCCAAAATAAGGCAAAGGAATTGATTCGACATTTCTCAAAAGAAGATGAATTACCAATAAGCACACAAAAAATTGCTCAACATCAGTAAGGATTAGGGAGATGTGAATAAAAACCACTGTATAGGCATATTTTTTTCTGAGAACATAGAAAAAATATGTATATTAAGAAAATAACAGTGTTGGCAAGGATGTGATAAAACTGGAATAATATGCACTGTTGGTGGGAGTGTAAACTTGTGCAGCCACAGTGGAAAACCTGTTTAGTAGTTCCTCAAAATATTTAAAAAAAAATAGAATTCCCATATGACCCAGCAATTCCGCTACTGGGTATGTACTGAAAATAATTGAAAGCACAGCTGCAAAGAGATATTTTTACAGCTGTGTTCGTGGCAGCATTATTCGCAATAGCTGAAGCGCTGGAGAAAGCCAAGTTTCCACTGATGGATGAACGGACAGAGAAGATGTGGTCTAGACATCCCATGGACTCTACTTCAGTCTTAAGGAAGGAAATTCAGCTACAAATGGATGACCCTGGAGGACATTATACAAACGAAATAAGCCAGACACGGGAAGACAGGTACTGTGTGACCCCACTTCCGCGAGGTTCCTAGGACAGTGAAACGGATAGAGACAGAGAGGAGAAGGGCGGTCACCAGGGGCTGGGGCAGGGCCAGGACTGGCGATTCGCATTTAAGGGGGACAGGGCCTCAGCTGGGGAAGAGGAAACAGTCCTGGAGGCAGATGGGGGTGATGGTAGCACATCAGGCCTTTACTTAATGCCTCCGAACTGTGCACTTCACGTGGTTAATATGATAAATTTTTATGTATTTTACCCCAATTAAAAACATGAAAATGAATAACCGAGTCATTGGCAGTTTCCATGGGTGGAGTCGTCTGCGCTCAGTGCTCACGCCCGTCCTCCGCTGTGAGCGCTGTGCCCTGTCTCCTGAGGCCTGGGGGACCCAACGGGTGGTGTCCAGGACAGCACGTTGGTGGAGTCGGCCAGTCTTTGGGACGGGGCATTCTGTTGGCTTGTGTTCTACATGTATTATGAGGTGCCTACTATGTGCTAGGGGACATCCCAGCCCCTCATGTGCTTCCAACACCCAGTGTGAGGCCTCTTAACTGGCTTCAAATGTAGCTGAAGTCTGCCAGAGGAACTTAATGATCTGGGGTGATGAGCTGTCTCCCTCCCAATATGTATGTAATGGTTTATTCATGGGCACAAATCAGTGGTCACATGAATTCCAGGAGAGTGTTAATGATGTATGTGTTTGGTGCAGTCCACCTTAGGTGCTACATTATTTTGTGGCCATGTGAAATGTTTGCATCACTTGCAAGGAGCAAAAAGAGATGCTGTTTTTCCTTAGGAAAAAAAGAGGTGTTTCACAGCCAAACCTCGTTCCACTGTGGATTATTTGTCAATGACTGTGGGAAGCAAACACATGGAAATTTCTAATATTTCTTTTAAAGGAAGGAGTTGAGCTTCTCAAAACCAGAACGATTATCCTGTTCCTCCATTTGCTAATCTGTTCAACAATCCACCCATTCATCCACCCACCCACCAACTCATCCATTCATTGTTCCATCCACCTATCCATCCTTCCATCCATCCACCTACTCACTCATGCACACAATTATCCTTCCCCCCATATAGTCATCCATGTACCCACCAACCCAGCCATCCATTCATCCACCCGTCCATCACAGGCTGAGGCTCACTCTGTTTTGCCAGCCTTGGGGTCAGCGTGTGTTTCCAGCCATCTGGGAATGGCCAGTGACTTCACCTTTCTGAACTTAATTTCTTCTCCTCTTCAATGAGACCATGTTGGTAACACACTAAGCCAAGTAAGCAAGGGTCTACTACATGTAAGCCACAGCTATCACCGGGAATAATAATAATAATAATAATATTCTCTGAAATAGGCACTGTTGCCCCCTCACTGTGCAGAGGAGGAGACTGGGGCAGAGCACCCCAGCTCTGTGCCTCTCAGAACATAGATGTGAAATGCACAGGAGCCTGGCTGGGCTGGAACCCTGGAACTGCCCCTTCTTACCCGAGTCCCTGTTACTTCTGCATCTCCAGGGGTCCCTTAGGGCCGAGGTGCCAAGGGTGCGAAGTGCAAAGGAGGAAGCCAGGGGCTCTAATTTTCTACCCCTGGAAACAGTGAACAGAACAATAAAGATTTTTACTTCATCATTGATTTTCATTTCATCATTTATTTTCTATAAATAGCTCCTTTCCTCTCTATTCCCTTTAAATCATTTTGAACAAAGTTTGCTTGGGGTTCCAATCTTCTCTCTGGTTCCTGTCCTTCCAGGTGACAGAGAAGCTGATTTTGACCTTGGTCTGGCACAGATAGACCCTGTGTGTATAGTCCCAAATTCTTCCTTCTTAAGTAAAATTTAAGACCATCTGCGATGACCTGCAGAACTGACCTCTAGCTTTGATTCTTGGTTGAGTTTCTGAAATGCATATATTAGCTGCCTGCTAATGCACTGAAATAATCACCCATGGTGATAATGCCTTAGGTGTTCGCTTGCCAGGTGTTTTTCAGTTTGTGGGAATCATGGGGTCAACCTCTCCATTCATTTGCTCTCAACTTGTCATTTTCCCATTCTCAGGAGTTGCTGGCTCTGTTGTCTGTCCTGATGACAGACATTTGATGATGGGCCAGAGGAGGATGTGGGCGCCCCCATCTGTCTCCCAGGTGGTAGAGCAGTCCTGGGGAACAGACTCAGACACATTGGGCAACCAGCCTCCATGACGCCCAGTGGTCCCACTGCTGGAATCCACACCCTTGTGTTGTCTCTGTCACTGCACCAGGGTTGGTCTGTGTGACCAACAGAACCTGAGGAAGTAAAGCTGTGTCACTTCCGAGATTAGGCCATAAAACTTACTGCAGCTTCCAAGCCGGTGTGTATCTCTTGCTGTGTCTCTGCCTTTCTCTGTCCCTGCTTCTTACAGTCTCTGTCTCCATCTCTTTGTCTCTCTGTCTCTGTTTCCCCCTCTCCCTCTCTCTGCCTCTCTGTTCCCCCTCCCTTTCTATTTTGGATCTTTTGCTCTGAGGAAGCCAGCTGCGATGTCAAGAGCAGCCCTATGCAGAGGTCACATGGTAAGGCGCTGAAACCTTAACACCCGTGTGAGTGCCTCAGAAGCAAGTCCTCTGACCACAGTAGAGCCCTCAGGTGACCACAGCCCTGGCTGTCCACTTGATTGATTTTCCTGCAGGAAAGTATCTGGGATTGAGGAAGAGCCAGAGACGTTCACTTACTTACCTCCAATCTAGTGGATGGGAAAACGATCACTTACATGCTCTGGAATGTAAGAAGTTAGTTACAAGAAATGAGCTAGACAGCCGTCTTTGCTACAGTTATAAATGACGACATCGGAATGATCTGTGAAAGAAATACAGAAGGGAAGTGGACTTGGCATTTTTTTGAGTGCCTGCAATAGCGATCACCGTTTCCTACAAGTGTGTATCATCTGTTCCACACACTTGACATGCATGATGTTAATTTATTCTGCCTGTCAAACGTGAGGGAACTGAGGCTCAGGGAGCTGCTGTGACTTGCCCAAAGTCCCACAGCTATGCAGCAGATGAGTGTGGGCTCAACCCAGGGATGTCTCCTTGCAAGAGGGTGAATAGTGAATGGGTCATATGTGGAAGGGACAGAATCTCAGAGCTTGAAGCCACCAAGGTTCTATAGACTGTGGTCATGTTCTCAAAAAAAAAAAAAAAAGGAAGACTGAGACATACAGACTGGCAAGCTATTTTTTCCCAAAATGTGTAAACTTACAAGGAAAAAATTAACTATCCAGATTGAGTCATATTTAAACATGCATTTAATAAATTGCCTGTTGTGGAAAGAAGAGAATTCTGTAAAGGGAAACCAAATATTTTACAGAAATATTTATATCTATTGATGTTAGTCAGCATCATATCCAAATAGTGGAAATTGGGGCAATCCTGGAAAGCTGGGCACGTGTGATTGTCATGGGTACGTATTCCAGGTGGGCTGTGGAGTCAAAGCTTTGGTCACCCCTTCCTCCAGGTGATGTAGCCAGCTAGGCTTCAGCTCCTGCTGTTCCTGTGTCAATTAGAGTTTTATTCCATATTATTTTGTATTAGCTTCAGTTGTACAGCATAATGGTTAGAAAATCATATACTTTACAAAGTGTTCTATTTACAGTCCCCACCTGAGCCCATACATAGTTATTGACTATATTCCCGATGCTGTACTTTAGATTCCTGTGACTATTTGTACTTCTTAATTCTTTCACCTCCCCCACCCCAGTCCCCCAATGCCCCTCCCCTTTGGCCAACATCGGTCTGTTCTCTGTATCTATGAGTCTGTTCCAATTTTGTTTGTTCATTTATTTTTCTTTAGACTCCACATATAAGTGAAATCATATGGTATTTGTCTTTCTCTGACTTTTGAACTTAGTATAAAACCCTCTAGGTTCATTTATGCTGTTGCGAGTGGTAATACTTCAATCAGTCGATCTTGCCACCTAAGGGGCAAGGCAGCCTCCGAGCAGACTGGACCTGGGAGCCTGCCCAGCCGGCCGTGCCATCGCAGGCCCTGCTTCCTGACTTGTTCTTACAGCAGTTACTTGTTTAGCAGGAAGTAGCCCTGCACCTACTGGGTGGCGGGCATTGAAAATTTGCACCTTGCAGGTTTTCATCCTACATGGAGTGAGCAAATCGCCTCAGAAACATTTAGGGAATCCTGAGCAGCTCACTTTTTAAAATAAATTGTATTGAAGTATAGTTTTATCCAGTGTGCTGCATCCATCTAAACTGTACCGATCAGTGAGTTTAACAAACCTGAGAGCACACGGTCCAGACACTCCAGCCCCTTCCGCAGCTGCACCCCTCCCAACTTCGCACTGGGCGTTGCGCAGGATGCACGCTTTGTTCTGCATTTTCATTGGCACGAGTTTGATTCGCCCCGACACTGGGCTGAGCAGCTTGCTTTTGACCGAGACCTTGCTTCCCGCGGACGTCACTTTGTTGACAGGGTCTCAGCCAGGCCCATGCTCCATGCTCCCTCTGAATCAGGAGTGCTCACCACCACTAAAAAACTGGCAGAGGGTTTTCCCACGCTGATAGTAAAAAGAAAATTGGGGGCTGCTTTCTTTACTGCCGTGTGGTTTCCGCATGTGAGTTTGCCCCAGCACCCTTGAGGGGCCAACCCCACATGCCAGCAGGAGGTCTGTGGTGCCCAGCGCCACCTCCTGGCTGTTCTCCAGAGTCCTCAGATGGGCCCTCTTGCTGCCTCTGAGGGAGAAGTAGGACTGATAGTCTGTAGCTTCAGAAACATTCCCTGGTGTGACGTGGGATCAACAGCCCACCTGGCCTCCATGTGACATGCTCTGAGGTTGTAGGCTGTATCCCCCCTCCCCCTGGTCTGACCTCCTCCCATCTCATGGCACAGAGAGAAGGCAGTGTGGGAGCCAGCCCCCCTCCAGCCCCACCACGTGCCTCCAAGACCACTGCCCCCACCCCCGAGCCTGCCAAGCCAGGAGTCCCTGGGGAAGCCAGGAGGATGCAGTGACAAGTCAGCACCTGACCCCCCAGGCGGTAAGCACACCGCTCTTGGGGACCTCATGGGGATTTTTGTATCTTTAGTGTCTGGGCTAGGGGAGGGGACACTCCTGGGCAAAGCAGCCCAGGTCAGGGACCCATTCTGTCCCTGACTGTGAGACACGTCATGTCAGCTCACTGAGCCTGTGTCCCCGTGAGTGCAATGGAAGGCATGCGCCATCTCACTGCTCCACCTGAGGAGGGAAGGCCCCCTCGATACCCAGGATCTTCCCCGGAAGGAGGTGGTGGTGTTGTGGGGATGCTGAAGAGAAGTTTTAATATTTTTTATTTTAAGAAAACAGGTGCATTTGAAAGAAAACACGGCCCTACCCACTTCCAAGTCCGTGGCAAATTACTGGTTAAACATCTGTCTCAGCCCAGTGAGTGGTCAGCCCTGGTTTTGAGGAGAGACAGTTTGCCCTTTTCCATTCTGCAGATGCGAGTGGCAGGACTTTTGTTTGTGCTGCAGGCAGACCATCAGTGGCAGCGGCAGCAGCTACAGCGGCTCTCGTTCCAGATCCGGGTCATTGTTCCTGAATGTGTGCAGCATCTGCTCAGTGTCCAGCACCTCGTCGAGCATGAGCTCAGTGCAGAGCATGGACTCAGGCAACATGTACCCCGACCTGGCCAGCCCTGTGTCCTCAGCCAGCCACGGTCCTGCACCCCAGTCCAGACTAAGAAGGAGAAAGGTACAGGGGCTCCTCGCGTGTTCATGTTGTGGCTGCAGAGGAGAGGCTGGCCCTTTGTGGAGAGAGGGTGCATGTAGCCTTGGTCAGCACTGCGTGCGGCTGGTCAGACAATGTGGTGACCTGCCAGTTTTGTCCCTGCGCACATGTTGCCTGCTTCATAATGCACCCCTCTGCCAAGCAGCACTCTGAAACCACACGTGATGTCAGCGACCTTGGCCGAGCACTTCTTGTCATTGGCAAGAAAACCTAAAAAAGAAGGTGCTGTTAAAGAGGTTAAGTGGGAAAGGGATTCATCTACACAGCCACCCAAATCCTCGAACTCTGCCGCAGGCAGTAAATCCTTCCAGCAGCCCACACTGCTCAGCAGGTGCCCCGGCAGCCCCAGCAGGGTACATTTGTGGCACACAAAGAGATCAAGTTGATGCTGCTGAACAAGGTGAGGCTGTAGGCTCTTCTGGTGGGAGCCCCAGGGAACCATGCACCTCGGGGTCATCCCAGGACTAAGACCGAGTGGGAGCCAGCAAGTGGCCTTTTGAACCTGGTGGCTGGACATCACCCCTGCTCATCTTCCTGCCCTGATGGACAACCCTGTGGGAAATAGAGGGGCACCTGGGCACAGGGTGGACAGGTTGCTGTAGCACATCCTGAGACATCAGGGCGTCCGGGGGTGAGTGCTCTCCCTGACCCTGAGCACCTGCACCCTTGGTCCTCCTCCTTGTGCCAAGCTGGCCAGTTCCCACAGGGCAGCACTGGGACAGAGAGCAAGGCAAACTTGGCCTCTGTGAGATGGTTTCTCCAAGGCCCCGTCGGGCTGGAAGGGCAAGAGGCTGAGTCTGCTGGAGGCCTGTCCCATCTTGTGGCCCCCACAGGGAGCACAGCATCTCTGCTGGCACCCTCGCTACAGAGAATAAAGGCCCCCCGACCATGGGCCCTGCTTCACTCAGGGCCTGCTGGGTCAAGAGGGACCTGTGAGAGCAGAGAGGAGGTCTGGGTGTGAGGATGTCACCACTCTGTTCCTTTGTCTGTGTTCTGTCTGGTGGCCAGTATCTCAGACCCTGTGTCCTCACTGTGCTCTCTCCATTACTTCAGGCCACTGATAAAGGGAGCAGGAAACGGTATGAGCCCTCAGACAAGGACAGGCAAAGCCCTCCTCCAGCCAAGCAAGCCGAGGTATCCTCAGACAGAGGTGAGCTCTGTCCCTGCAAAGGCCTAATGGGTGGCGGCACCAGGACCTAACCAAGGTTAGTAGGGGTAGCATTGTTGTTCTTTTTTGTCACAGATTTCTAATATCTGGCTGACAGACAATAGCTGGGTTCTCATCTCTTATATAGCACAGAACACACAGGGTCTGGGAAACTCCGCTCTACTGTGAGAACATGGGAGAGCAGAGGGTGGGCAGGGTCTTGGTGTTACTGTGAGAACAGTCTGCCTGCTCAGCGGTCTGTTAGACACCAGCTGCAGAAACCTGGAGCCAGTGTGGAGCTCAGCTCTCAGGCGTTTCCTGGGGCCTCGCTCTCTAATGTGACTGGTGCTCCCTCATCCTCCTTTCCCAGTGGCTCTGCCCTTCAGCCTCTTCCTGTACAAATGAGGAAGCTGTGCTGAGCTGTTATGATAGAACAGGGTCACTAGCATCCAGTAAGGCTACACTAGTCCTCTTTGCTGCCAGCGCCACGTGTCACTGGGACCCTCATATGTTGTCCCAGGTTCTCAGGACCGGAAGTCAGGTGGGAGACTCTGCTCCCCAAAGCCAGAGTGGCAGAGAGGCAAGAATTCTAAGGCTCCCGTGGCTTTGCCACACGGGCGAGTGCCCCAGCTGTGCCACAGCCACACCACGTGGGCTCCTTTTCCTCTGGAGGGCTGGCAGGCCCAGAGGCAGCTGGGGCATGTCTTAGATCTGGCAGCAAGAGGGCAGCCCCACACACATCTTACTCCCCCCACCAATGGGCTCTGGAATGAAGAATGGCCTGAGGCACTCAGCTCACTGCCTGAGGTAAGGAGTTGGGAGTTGGGGGCTTGTGGGCGGGAAGATGGTCCCAGCTCTTTTGTACCGTCCATATCAGGTACAGGAAGTAGGAGAGTAATTTCCTTTTCCCAGGAAGTTGGCTCTGAGTCCCTATGCACCTGCACCATGTAGCTCAGGGTCAAGGTTTGGGTGAGGGAGGTTATGGGGAGGGCAGGTGCAGGACTCAGAAAGCTGTACAACCCCCAAGACACACCTGGGTACCCACAGCCTCAGGGGTCCTCCTAAGTCTGTAGTGTGGGTTTTACGTAGCCACAGAGGGGGGTGGCATACAAGGATCAGAAGCAGGAGAAACAGATTAGCAGGGTGCTGGGCTGGAGCCTGGACACTCATCCACCATGGGGTGGGGGCCTCCATTCACTGGGGAGAGGGTGCCTTCTGCCTGGTAGGTACAGCTTATGGGGTTCAGGCCCAGCTCTTTTGTATTGGGCCTTGTGTCCTGCACCTTTTAGATTGGGCCTCATGTCCCCCACCTGACAGGAGCTCATGGCAGAGAGGGAGAGGCACTCGGACCCCTCTAATGGCCTCCCCACCCCTGCAGGAAACACCAGTTGTCACCCCAGTCCAAGAGCTCCAGAAAGGTCACAAGTGTGCCTGGTCAAGCCTCAGACGGCAGCACCGCCATCTCCACTGGCACCAAATCAGGGAAGGCCAGCACACTGTCGAGGTGGGAGGAGCTCGTAAGCCAGCTCAAAGCCCTATAGGACGCCGTTGCCCACAAGCAGGCCATGATTCCCCAGAAAGCGTCATGGGCCCCGTATGCTCAGCTCCCCTACCAGAAGCAAAGACTCACACAGTTTATTTATTTATTTATGCACTCATTCGTTCATCCACTCATTCATTCATTCATTTTAGAGAGAGGCGAAGGGATGGAAAAAGAGAGGAAGAGAGACATTGATGTGAGAGAGAAACATCCATTGGTTGCCTCTCATACTGCTCCAACCAGAAACTGAACCCATAACCCAGACATGTGCCCTGACTGGGAATCAATCTGGTGAGCTTTTGCTCTATGGGACCATGCACAACTAATTGAGCCACACTAGTCAGGGCAAGGACTCATGTGTTTTTATAAATAGGGTAAGTGCGGCAATTTTGTATTTTGCACTTAATGTCTTACATTAGTTGTTGTGATTTTTAAAAAAAATTTAAAAAAGGAAATTAAAGTTTCTCAGCTGGAAAAGAAGCCACACACATGTAACAAAGATGATGCTGAAACCCACCCTTCCCCTGACCACACTGACCAGCCCCTTCCCAGAGCAGAGACAGACAGGCAAGTAGGCAGATAGCACCAAGCGAGGATGCAGCAGAGTTTTAGGGAACTTTTTTTAAATTGCTGTTCAAGTACAGTTGTCTCCATTCGCCCCCCACAACACTCCCCTGCCCCACCCTCCCCCACCTCTGAAGCTCAATTCTGGTGCTCTTTGGTTTTGTCCATGGGTCCTTTATACATGTTCCTTGACGACCCTTCCCTTCCATTTCCCTGTTATCCTCTCTCCCCTCCTTTCTAGTCACTGTCAGTTTGTTCTTTATTTCAATGTCTCTGTTATATTTTGCTTGTTTCTTTTGTTGATTAGATTCCACTTATAGGTGAGATCATATGGTATTTGTCTTTCATTGTCTGGATTATTTCACTTAGCATAATGTTCTCGAGTTCCATCCATGCTGTCACAAAGGGTAAGAGCTTCTTTTTTCTTTCTTTCTGCTGCATAGTATTCCATTGTGTAAATGTACCAAAGTTTTTTGATCCACTCATTTACTGATAGGCACTTAGGCTGTTCCCAGCACTTGCCTATTGTAAATTGTGCTGTTATGAATGTTGGGGTGCATAGGCTCTTTTAAATTGATATTTGAGGTTTCTTAGGGTAAAACCCAAGCAGTGGAAATGCTGGGTCAAAAGGCAGTCCATTTTTAGTTTTTTGAGGAAATTCCATACTGTTTTCCACAGTGGCTTCACCAGTCTGCATTCCCACCAACAATGTACTAGGATTGCATTTTCTCCACAACCTCACCAGCACTTGTTTGTTGATTTGGTTATGATGGCCATTCTCAGTGGTGTGAAGTGGTGTCTCATTGTGGTTTTAATTTGCATCTCTCTGATGGCTAGTGATTCTGACCATCCTTTCATATGTCTCTGGGCACTCTGTATTTCTTTCTTGAAGAAGTGTCTGTTCAGGTCCTTTGTCCATTAAAAATTTTTTTTCCATTCATTTACTTTTAGAGAGAGAGGATAAGGGAGAAATGAGGGAGAGAAACATCAATTGGTTGCCTCTCACACACCCCAGCAAGGGACCTGGCCTGCAACCCAGGCATGTGTCCCTACCAGGAACCAAACCAACGACCTTTTGGTTCACAGGTCAATGCTCAATCCACTGAGCGACACCAGCCGGAGCCCCTTTTTTAACTGGATTTTTTGTCTCCCAGGGGTGGAGTCGTGTGAGTTCTTTATATATTTTGGAGATCAAACCCTCATCCGAGCTATCATTGGCAAATGTATTTTCCCATACCATTGTTTCCCTTTTCATTTTGCTAATGTCTTCTTTAGCCATGCAGAAGCTTTTTTATTTTGTTGAAGTCTGACTTGTTGATTCTCTCCTTTTTATGTCCCTTGCTTTAGGGGACATATCGGTGAACATATTGCTGTGTGGAATGTCTGAGATTTTCCTGCCTATGTTTTCCTCTGGACTTTTATGGTGTTGTAACTTATATTTAAGTCTTTTATCCATCTTGAGTTTATTTTTGTGTATGGTATAAGTTGGTGGTCAAGTTTCAGTTTTTTGCATATAGCTGTCCAGATCACCCAGTACCATTTGTTGAAGAGACAATTTTTACTCCATTTAATGCTTCTGCTCCCTTTGTCAAATATTAATTGACCATAGAGACTTGGGTTTATTTCTGGGCTCTCTATTCTGTTCCATTGGTCTATGTGTCTCTTCTTTATGCCAGTACCAGGCTGTTTTGATTACAGTGGCCTTGTAATATAGTTTGATATCAGGTATATAGCTTGATCCCTCCTACTTTGTTCTCCTTTCTTGAAATTGTTGCAGCTATTCAGGATCATTTCTGGTTCCATATAAATTTTTGAACAGTTTTTTCCATATCAGTGAAATATGTCATTGGTATTTTAGTAGGGATTGTGTTGAATCTATAAATTGCTTTGGGTAGTATGGACATTTTGATGATGTTAATTCTTCCAATCCATGAACATGGTTCCTTTTGACATGCTTCCATTTGTTTGTGTCTTTCTTAATTTCTTCCTTCAGTGTTATGTAGTTTTCTGAGTACAGGTCTTTTACCTCCTTGGTTAGATTTATTCCTAGGTACTTTATTTTTCTTGTTGCTATAGCAAAGGGGATATTTTCTCCTGATTTCTGTTTCTGATATTTCATTGTATGTGTGCAAAAGTGCCTTTGATTTCTAGATATTGACTTTGTTGAACACTGTTTTGCCAAATTCACTTATTAGGTCGAGTAGTTTTTTGGTGGAATCTATAGGATTTTCCATGTACACTATCATGTCATCTGCAAACAATGACAGTTTTGTTTCCTCTTTTTCAATTTGGATGCCTTTATTTCTTTTTCTTGCTTGATTGCTGTGGCTAGGACTTCCAATATTATGTTGAATAGAAGTGGTGAAAGCAGACATCCTTGTCTTGTTCCTGATCTTAGTGGGAAAGCTTTTAGATTTTACCCATTGAGTATGATGTCGGCTGTAGGTCCCTCATATGTGGCCTTTATTATGTTGAGGAATGCTCCCTTATTCCCACTTTGCTGAGCGTTTTTATCATATGTGGGTGCTGTACTTTATCAAATGCTTTTGCTGCATCTATCAATATGATCATGTAATTTTTATCTTTCATTTTGTTTATGTGATGTATTATGTTTATTGTTTTGTGAATATTGTACCATCCTGGCATCCCTGGGTTGAATCCCACTTGCTCATGGTGTATGAACTTTTTAATGTATTGCTGGATGCAGTTTGCCAATATTTTGTCGAGGATTTTAGCATCTATGTTCGTCAGTGATATTTGCCTGTAGTTTTCTTTTTTTGTTGTATCTTTATATGTTTTGGGATTAGGATAATGCTGGCTTCATAAAAAGAGTTTGGGAGTCTTTCATCTTCTTGGATTTTTTGGAATAGTCTGTAAAGTATAATGGTTAGCTCTTCCTTAAATGTTTTGTAAAATTCTCCTGTGAAACTGTCTGGCCCAGGGCTTTTGTGTGCCAGGAGGTTTTTGATTACTGCTTCAATTTCACTAGCTGTTACCATTCTGTTACAGTTTTCTACTTCTTCATTCAGTTTTGGAAAATTATATTTTTCTAGAAATTTATCCATTTTATCCAGGTTTACAAATTTCTTGGCATATAGTTGTTCATTGTAATTTCTTACATCCTTTGTATTTCTGTGGTAACAGTTGTAATATCTGATTTTACTTTTTAGGGTCTTCTCTCTATTTTTATTGACGAGTCTGCTTAAAGGCTTGTCCATTTTGTTTACCTTTTCAAAGAACCAGCTACTGGATTTATTGATGCTTTGAATTTTTCATGTAGTCTCCGTGTCATTAATTCTGCACTGCTCTTGGTCATTTCCTTCCTTCTACTGTCTCTGGGCTTTGTTTGTTGTTGTTCCTCCAGGTTTGTAGGCGTAAGGTTAGGTTGTTTTATTTGAAATGTTTCCATCTTTTTTAGGTAGGCCTGTATTGCTATGAACTTCCCTCTCAGGACTGCCTTCACTGTGTCCCATAAGTTTTGGACTGTTGTGTGTTCATGTTCATTTGTTGCCAGAGACTTTTTGATTTCTTCCTTGTTCTCATTCTTAACCCATTCATTGTTTAACAGCATGCTATTCAATCTCCTTGAATTTGAATGTTTTTGACTTTTTTCCTTGAGGTTGGTATCTAGTTTCAGTCCCTTGTGGTCAGAGAAAATGCTTGATATGATTTCAATTGTCTTGAACTTGTTGAGGCTTGTTTTGTGTCCTATCATGTGGTCTATCTTTGAAAATGTTCCATGTGCATTTGAAAACAATGTGTATTTTGCTTCTTTGGGATGAAAGGTATATATATTAGTTAAGTTCATTTGATCTATAGCATTGTTCACTGCCACAATATCCTTGTTGACATTTTGTTTGGAAGATCTGTCCATTTTTGACAGTGGGGTGTTAAAGTCCCCTACTATAAGTGTGTTGCTGCCTATATCTTTCTTGAAGTTCTCCAAGATTTTCCTTATATATTTGGGTGCTCCTATGTTGGGTGCATATGTGTTTACAATATTTATGTCTTCTTGATGGATTCTTCCATTGAGTATTATGAAGTGTCCTTCTGTGTCTCTTCTTATGGTCTTTGTTTGAAGTCTATTTTGTCGAATAAAAGTATTGTTACCCTATTTTTTTTCCCTGTCCATTTGCTTGGAATAATTTTTTCCAGCCCTTCCCTTTCAGTCTATGTAGGTCTTTTGTCCTGAGGTGGGTCTCTTGTAGGTAGCATATGTGTGAGTTGTGTTTTCTTATCCATTCAGCTACCCTGTGTCTTTTGATTGGAGCATTTAATCCATTTACATTTAAGGGTATTTTTCACAGGTACTTATTGACTTTCCCCCTTTTGTACCTGTGTTCCTCTCTCTTTCACTGTTTTTCTTCCTCTTCTTAAAGCAGTCCCTTTAACATGTCTTGCAGTGTTGGTTTGGTGGAGGTGTATTCTTTTAGCCTTCTTTTTCCTGGGGGACTTCTTATTTTGTGTTCCATTTTAATTGAGAGACTTGCTAGATAGAGTAGTCTTGGTTGCAGGCCTTTGCTTTTCATTACTTGGAATATTTCTTGCCATTCTCTTCTGGCTTGGAGTGTTTCCATTGAGAAGTCAGCTGCTAGCTTTATCTGGGCTCTCTTGTATGTTACTTCCTGTTTCTACCTTGATGCCTCTGAGATTCTCTCTTTGTCTTTAAAATTTGGCATTTTAATTATGATGTGTCTTGGAGTAGGCTTTTTTGGGTTCATCTTGATTGGGACCCTCTGTGCTTCCTGAACTTGCATGGCTTTTCCCCTCTCCAGGTTAGGTAAATTTTCTGTCATTATTTTTTTCAATCAGATTTTTTTATCCCTTGCTCCTTTTCTTCTCCTTCTGGTATTCCTATGATTCAAATGTTGTTGCATTTCATATTGTCCTGCAATTCCCTTAAGCCATCTTCGTATTTTTTTAGGGTTTTTTTTTTTTTTGTTTGTTTGTTTGTTTGTTTTTGGTGCAGCTGCTCTACTTGGGTATTTCTTTCTAGCTTGTCTTCCAGCTCACTAATTTGGTCCTCTGCTTCATCCAGCCTGCTTGTAATTCTTTCTAGTATATTTTTAATTTCAAATGTTGTGTTCTTCATTTCTTCCTGGTTCTTCTTTATAGTTCCTATTTCCTTTTTCATGCTGTTGTAGTTCCTACTCAGTTCCTTGTAGTTGTCAGTGAGTAACTTGTGCATCCTTATAACCATTCTTTTGAATTCTGTATCTGATAGTTTGCATGCCTCTGTTTCATTTAGCTCTTTTACTGGGGAATCTTTCATTCCTTTGGATTACAGATTCTTTCTTTGTATCCCTATTTTAGGTGACTCTTTTTGTTTGTTTCTGTGATTCCAGATGCTCTGCTTTGCCAGCTGTCTTCATAGGGTGAATTGTTTTGGTAGGGGTTTTGTGGGACTCAGTGGTGTGGTCGCCTTAGTCTACTTTTCTGGATGTTTTAGGGTTGCCCTTGCTTCCTTTTGTGTGGGCTCTCTTATACTTGGGCTCTACCTGTTGGTGGCTCCTTTATTGTTGGGTTCTCCCCTCCAGCGGTTTTACTGGTAGTCACAACTCCCACCTTGTCTGTATGCTATGTACAGGTGTTGGTTAACAAAGGAGTATTACCAGACAACCAAACCTATGCCAGCAAAAAGAACCTCCCTACCACATCAGCAGCCTCACTGCAATTGAGCTAAGATTAATAAAGGTGAACAGAGATTGCGGATATTATAAGATATGACAAAGGGAATAGGAGATGACTAAAAGGAGGAAAAAGTTGTTGAGTCATAAGAGGGAGGAGAATTGATGAGAGTTGGGATAGAACCAAGGTGAAGAAAGGGAGAGAGCAAAATTTGCAACGTAAGTAAAATACAGAAGGGCAGTGGGCACAATGGGGTGAGAAGAGGGAAGACTGTACTGTGAAGTTTGAAGTAAAATTGAAAATGTATGGGACCAATGGGAGCAAAAAAGAAAAACCAGAGGAAGGTTGGTAGCAATGACAGCTGAAAGAAGTTTAATTAAGGTGGAACAGGAATAAGAATATTGTAGAAAAGCTCAGTGGACTGAACGCAGGCCTATGTACTGAAGGGTCGTCAGTTCAGTTCCCAGTCAGGGCACATGCCTGGGTTGCAGGCCAGGTCCCCAGTAGGGGGCATGTGAGAGGCAAGCACACGTTGATGTTTCTCTCTCTCTCTTTCTCCCTCCCTTCCCCCCTCTAAAAATAAATAAAATCTTAAAAAAAAACCCAATATTGTAGAAAAGCAAAAAGTGAACATGACCTGTCTACAGTGAAGAAAAATGATTTTGAGAGGATGGTGGAAGCAAACTAATAAGACTAAGGAGTAAAGCCCACATTGAGAGAGGGGGAACAAAGAAGAAACAAAAGGGAGAGAGAAAACAACAAAATAAAATTCCTCATTAAGTGATCAGGGTCAGGGTGAAGGCAAAATGGAGTAAGACAGAGGGAGACTATTCTATGAGATTTAAAGTACAAACAAATCATGAACAAAGAGGAGTTCCCTTGGAGAAATACAGCAATAACCATAACATTTCACCCAACTAGGCACTGTTTATGAAAGGTGAAAAAGAAATAAGACTATTGTTAGAAAGGAAAAAGAATGTGAGCTGACTTAAGCAAGAAGTCAGCTTATGCGAGGTTCGGTGGAGGAGAAATAGTGAGAGTGAGGGATAGAAGCTTGGCGTGTGAGAGAAGATAAAGTTCACCACAACAATAATAAAGCTCAGCAAGATGGCAAAATGGATTAAGACTGGGGAAGGGTGCTGTGTGGGATATAACATAACAATAATATGATAAGAAATATATAATCTGAACAAAAAGAATAAAATTAACAGACTAAGAGCAGTGTGTTATTTGGCATAAGAGTGAAATGAAAGAAAAATTAAAATGCAATATGAAAGGAAGAATAAAAAAACAAATCAAACAATAAAAACAAACAAAACAAAAAAACTAAACAGAAAGAAGAGAAATGTAAAAACTGCAAGCGGGGAAGCGAGGGAGAGAGGGAAATGTGTGGTTGCTTCTAGAGCGCCCCCTCCTGGGTACCTGGCCCCTAGCCAGGGTGGTCTTACTCTTGAAAGAAAAAAAAAAAAGCCTCCTGCTGATTTTAAACCTGCCAAGCAGGTTTTGCAGGTCTCCTGGGATTTTGCGGGCAGAGGGGGACTAGGCTCCATTGTTTTCCTGTGGTTCTGCCAGGTTGGGGGCTCTGTCTGGGCTAAGATAATCACAGGTTCCCAGTTTCCAGCTGATGCCCTCTGATTGCTCTGGGGCCCACACTGTCCACTCTGCACATTTGCACCAGGCTGGCGCTGATAATCCACCTCTTTGCAACCCTTTGATCAGTCCCTGAGGTGCAAATCACCCCCCACCTCCTTCCTCTCTGTTGGCCTGGCCACTGTGGGAGCAGGAGGCACCTGCATGGTGGCTCAGTTCCTCTGTTGAAGAAAGTCTCTCCAGGTGCTGCTGCCTGTTCAAGCCCCCGCTGTATACTTTTGATTAATCTGTGAGGCGCCTCCACACTGCTCCCTTTTCGGGGGCCAGGCCCCTGCACGTGAGGTCCCTGCATGCGCTGTCCCTGCACTGCTTCTCAGTTCCCCTTTTGAGAAAAGTCCCCTTGGGAGCCTCCCACCGCTCCTAAGAAGCACTCAGCTTTCTACACAGTGCAACTCACTGACAGTCCAGAGTCTACCTGGGTCACGGTCAGTCACGGCCCATCTCTTCTCCCAGCTCCAGGTGTCACCCAGCTCCCCAATTTCTCTGGTACGGTCCCAGCCAGGAACCACCTCACCAGCCCAGGTTGCCACCAGCTGTGTGTCACTTACTGCCTTTTATCCCCCCAGTGAGTTCCCAAGTCCAGGTCTCTCCAAGTGAGGGTCTGGGACTTCCCCACTCTGGGAGGGGACGGAGCCGCTAGGTGACTATCACTGACCGGCTCTCCTCCAGTGCTCGGAGGACAGCCGAGATCTTCCGTGTAAGGCCAGGGGACCTTCCTGTCAGCTTACAGAATCTCCTTATGGCCTGTTTTTAAGTGTCCTCTGCACACTTTGGCTTCTAAACTTCATATCAGCTGGGATTCTGTTGTCTGTTCACTCTGTTCTTCCAAAGTTCAGCTAGGTGTCCCAGTTGGGTGCACAAGCAAGTAGGCTCAGCTCCCACCTACATGGCTGCCATCTCCCTCTAGATCTTAGGGAAATTTTAAGTCCCAGACGCTGGGTCAGCTGGCCCATACGTCTTTCCTCCCCGTCTTCTTTTCCTCCCTCTGCTAGTGAGGCCAGTTCCCGCCCTGCTGTCGCCGTGCCCTCCCCATGCGGCTCTCCTACTGTCGGCGGGAACACTGAGTGCTTCTGCGCAACCTCTTTTCTGCCTCTGCCTGTCTCCAGGATCAAAAGTACATATATTCTTCACTAAATCTGGGAAATTTCTTGTCTTTTATCTTAAGTGACAGACCTAGGTAGGCCTAGGAGGAATGGAAAATCACCAGGCGGGAAAACTGGACCCTGGGAAACTGTAGCCTGGGAAACCGCCTACCAACCCCTCCTGAAGATAAACAGATGCCCGGCTAAGACTGGGGTCTGGGGCCAGCCTATCCTGCATAACAGGATGCAGCTTTAACTTGAGCCTAACAAGGTGTATGGTCAACAGAAACAGCACCCAGCAACCAGCTCTAGCCAATCAGACTCTGACACCCCAACCAGTTACCCTTCGTGGGTTTTTGTGCTTAAAAACCCTGCCCTAAGAACAACCTAGCAAGTCCTAACCTCCCTTGGTTAGCTCCACTTTCCCTCTTATTCCCGCTAATAAACCCTGCTCCTTAGCTTGCTGTGTCTGTCTGGTTTTTTGAGCGATTCCGACTTAACATTAAGCGTCAATTTGTTTTAGTTGATTTGAAAATAAAGAAAATACACAAAAGACCAAAAGAAAAGGGCCCAGGGTGATGGGCATCTGTCTAATGTGGAGGGTCTTTTTTTGATGGGTCTCCTAAAATAAAATATTTTGATAAGCCGCTGCCTTGCCTGGGTGGTGGTGTTTCACGTGGCCGGGCCCCACCGTCTGCCCCTCCCCAGGCCACGGGGCGGCCATCTGGGACATCAACACGCCCTGGGCCACCCGCTATTTAGGGGCCCCTGGCTGATGGAGGCTGAGGACATGGAGTACCCCACCCCCCTCAGGCCTCTTTGTGACTCCAAAGGAGTCTATAACTTGGACGAGTAATTGCTCACTGATTAACTTGGAAGAGTAATTGCTCACTGGTTAGCGCAGGCTCACTGGTCTGACCTCCACCCCGGGAGAGCACTGTGCCTCAGTTTCCTGGTGGTGGACCTGGCCCTGGCAGGGCTTCGTGAACGCAAACCCATGGTCACCTATCCCAGCAGAGGGCCCAGGGCTGGAGAGGTCAGTAAGGGTCCTCCTTGGGCCAAGCCAACACCCGTCCCCAAAGCCAGTGCTCCCCTCAGAGCCTTAAATTGGCTACCCGGTCCCCACACAGCTGTGCACGTATCAAAGCTTGAGCAGTCCTGGGCCCAGCACCACTCTCCGTCCACTGCAGAGCAGAAATGTCAGCCGTTCTCAGAGCAGCGGCTCCTGTGGTGCCCACCACAGCCTGGAGAGCCCCAGTGGGGTCACTTGGGGTCCTTTCTGGTCACATTAAACTCACAGAGTGGTGCCATGGACCTCAGCATGCCCCGCCACCCTCGGGTTACCATAAAGCAAGTACTATAAGAGCTTGGGAACAAAACACCCCCAGAGCCCACGCTGCTGCCCCAGTTCCAATCCTATAGGAGGGCCCTATGGAGCCAGTGCCAGGCGGCAGCAGCCTGGGGTCCTCACCCACTTACATGACCTACTGAGCTGACACCAGCTTACAGTGTGCATTTCATGGTGCTCTGCCCCACAGCTGCGTGGCAATTAAGCTGGATGGGAAAGCTGGCAGGGAGCCAGTGAACATTAATGGAAAAATCCATGTAAGTACCAGCCAGCCATTCCCAGGTTCCAGAAACCCTAAGCTTCTGGGCCGAGGGGAACCATCCCAAATCGGTGCTCCTGCCTGCACACATGGTTCCCACTTCTGTGGACTGGAAACTTAAAACCAGACCCACACCACGTCCCTGCACCTGTCAGAACCCTGGCGACCCTGTCAGCCGCCTTGAGTGGCCCATGGCCATGGGGAGGCCGTGTGCTGAACACCCCACCGCAGGGCTGGAAAACGGAAGGGGTGCTTTGGGTCAGAAGGCAGCTTCTTCAGGAGCAAGTCAGTGAATGGGCAAGTTCCAGGTTCCCGTCCTGCAGGAGGAGGCACATGGCCGTGGCCTCCCCGCCTCCCGATGAGTGCCGCCTGCTGCCCACACGGGAACGCTGGTTCCACAGAAGCACGCCAGGCCAGGTCAGCAACTCTGGCTTTATTCCCAGTGGCCAGTTGATGGGGCTCCTGGGTGACAACGCGTCTGGGGCTGCTCTCCCCCCTCCCACTGGAGACACACTCCTGGTCTTTTCATGAAGAAACGTGCTATCCACACCCAGTGGACAGAGGTCGGCAGAGGAGCTAGAATGACTGTCATGCTCTGAGGGATCCTGAGCCTGCAGAGGTTGCTCCTTGAACGGCGATCGGTCCTCCAGCTCCAAAGAGGGACGCTGACGCCCCATCATCTCAGGTGGAAGAGCTCCTGTTTGGGCAGTGGGAGTGGCCCCAGAGCTCAGGGCCAGAGATCCTTCATAGAGGACACACCAGCAGCTCACCCTTATCACTGGATCCCCCAGGTACCACATGTCACCCCAGCCCTCATCTCAGCACAGCTTGGGTGGGGGAGCTGAGGCACCTGGTGGGGGGGCCTGCGCCTGGCCACCTGGGGCCTGTAGGTTGTCACACACTGCCCACACTCAGCCTCGGCACAGTGGCTGTCCCAGAGCCAGGTGGCCACCCATCAGTTCCAACAAGAATGGCATAGCCACTGGCACACTCAGCTCCCCAGTCCCAGCAAAGCAGTCCCTTCTTCACATGGAAGTCAGAGCTCCTGTTGAGGAGGGGTCAAGCTGTTGGCTTTGGCATGCTCTCGGGGCCCAGGAGGTGAGCAGGAAGGTGGCCCAGGATTTGAGACCTGGATCCCCACCTAGCAGGAAGAGAAATCAATGTCAAATTGGGGTGACAGGGAGGGACAGGGGTACTGTGTGGTGATGCCCTGGCCCTGTGCCCAAGCCCCTTAGGCAGAGCCATGTGGTCTCAGCCTCCATTACCCAGACTTGTGTGAAGGGTAGAGACCAGGGCCTGGCCACAGGATGTCACGAGGACTTGGAATCAGACTATCGGAGTGAAATCCTAGCTCAGCCACTCTAAGCAAGGATCCTGATCTGCTTCCAGTGGGCGAGACCTGAGGGTCCCCAGGATCCCGAGTCTCCATTCTCAGCCCTGCCCTCTCCCCTCAGCACTGGGAATGTAGCCCCATGGGTCACAGTGTGTCCTGAAATGTCCACCGTGAGACCAAGTGAGTGAAACAAACAGGTGGAGCAGATGCCTCGAAAACGAAAGCGTGGCACTGCCACTCTTGCTGTCACTCTTAAGAACATGGCTTCCCATTCCAAATGGAGTGGGTGTTAAAGGAGCCCCTTCACCTGGCAGACACAAGTCTAAGCCCGAGAAGCTTGTGTGCTGGGTGGGGCTTCCCCGGGTGTGCTGGCCCATGGGCACCCCTGGACCCTGGGGCTGAGGGCCAGTGCCAGGCCTCACCTGAGTCGCAATGATGTATTAATACAATCTTATAATTTCTGTATACAGAGTACACAAGAGACATAGATTTAAAAAAAAAAGATGGAAGTCAGACACCCACTGCTCTCTGGGCAACCCCGAGAGTAAGAATATTGATGGGTGGGCTTCGGCACGGTACTCACAGGGCCAGGAAGAAGTGGATTCTCTGGTACTGCCAGCAGAAGAGGCCCGCGCGGCTGAAGTAAGCGATGACCATCGCCAGCAGGTCCTGGTGGGAAGAGGGGAAGAACATCCCAGAGGTTAAGATACCTGCCCAAGTCACAGAACTACTAAGAGTTGCAGCTGGGATTCAAGCTCAGGATGGGAATAACTCCAGAGCCCACATTCTTGCATGAGGTAGACCCATAGCAATAGTTAACCAATACATGCTGATGTGTTGCTGCATTGGGGAAATCTGACCCGGACTTTATTGCATTTGTGTCTTCTAGGGTAACCCATTCTGCACAGAGAGACTTCCATGAGGAAATTAGCCAGTGAAACTGGCTGTGTTTACCCTGTTAGGTGAGCTTTCAGTGGCCTGACCTGGAGGAGTGAAAGATGAGTTAGTAATCCATGGAAATGTAAAGCTGACTTTTGGCCTCATAGCCCTGGTATTCCTAAATTGTTGTGATTTCTAGCTGAAGGAGGTGGCAGGTGGTGGGGGAGTGGGGTGGGGAGGTGGCCTGTGATCAGTTAAGAAATATGTTTCCCTCAGAGTCTGTAGTCCAGACCCAGGGTGTTAGTACCAGCTGGAAGGGGGGCAAGAGGAGAACCACAGAGGCCTCAGTGCACTTACAAAGTTTTCTTCCAGTTCCTAAGGCCTTGCTTTTTGCCCAGTTTTGTTTCTCAGCAACAGGTGCCAGTGGCAAGGAGGGGCATTAAGACCCACAGCACCCAGAGCACCATGTGACAGCAAAAATCTCACCAAAGGAAAGTGCTGAGACCCATAATGGAGGCAGGAGGGGAAAGGAAAGGTGGGGATGGCTCCGGGAAACATGTCCGTCTTAGCCAGGCCTGCCTTGTCTGACTGAGTCTCACCCTGGGCTGGGTCTCAGGGGAATCTTTTGTGGCTAGAAGGCTGTGAGGACCTAAGCCAACTTAAGGTTGGAAAATGGAGATCCCTTCTAAAAATCAGAAGGTACCGGATGTGTGAGCATCCAGGACTCCCTGCTAGGGCAGGCCACGTGGTGGAACGCACCAGCTCTCACCGGGCCATGGCTTTACTCACTGTGGTTGGAGGCTGAGGGTTTGTGCTCTGTGGCATTGTGCTGGTCGCTTACCCTAAATAAATACCAGACACTGTGACTGCTGTTCCCAAGCTTGGGTCCTTTGCTCCTTGAAATGGGAAGAACACTGTCAGCTGATAATTCCTTGGGGGTCTTCGGTACTCATTTATACCAAGTTCAGTACTGCCTTTTGTCCTAGGAGGACAGGTGTGCACTCCTTTCCTGCTGGCCTGCCATTCACATAAATCCATTCTTTGTCAACTGTTTCTGAGCCTACTTGTACCCCGACATCTTTCCCTTTTGTATGCAGGTGCTGTTTTTATTCTCACTTTGTTTATTGCCCAAGAGGCCTTTGGTTTCTGCTTTTTCTTAGGTTCTCTTTCTGTCCTGCCCCTGCTTTTCCTTCTATTCCTGTAGTAGACAAGCACAGAACTTGCTTTCTTCTGCACCTCCTTTCATTGTTTCATTTGTTTTCCTCTTGGATCTTGGTTTCCCTGATTGGGGGATGAAGAAACGTAATCAGATATGTTCTCTGTAAACCAGATGGAGATGCGAATCACTGTGTGCCAGAGAGAGTGGGTGAAGAAGTTTGAAAATCAGGGAAGAAGAGGCAGCAGGGATTAGTGATGAGAAGCAGGATTTAGAAGGAGGAGCAGATTCAGGCCCAGAGACACAGGGGAAGTCTCCCCTCCCAAGTGTAGTGTTTAGCCTTGCAGAAAGTAGGGCAAGAGGAATGGCCATCATGCCCTCCAGTCTTCGTGATATATGGAAAGTACACCAGGGCTGAGGTCAGACCTATCGCGGCCAGGACTCCAGTCACAACGCCGGCAATAGCCCCATCGGAGGGGCCAGGGTTTTAGGGTGATGTTAGTTTACAGTGAGTGGCCCTGGGAAATTACTCTCAACATGAAGTAGTTTCTACTTGTTCTTCCAAGGAATACATTTTCTGTGGGAAGGTGGCTGTGTGGTGATTAGCTGACTATATCCTTGTAATGTTTTTCTCTCACTGCATTTTTAGGTTGGTGGTTATTGTCAGGAAACTAGATACACGAAAAACAGACTAGAATTGAGAGCCCAGAAATAAACCCACATGCATGTAAGAGCAACTAATTTTTGATGAAGGAGACGAAATACACAATGGTGAAAAGAAAGTCTTTTTAATAAAGGGTGTTGGGAAAATTGGAGAGCCGCATGCAAAAGAGTGAAACTAGTCTGTCATCTGAAACCATACACAAAAATTAACTCAAAATAGTTGAAATTTGAAGATTAGACCTGGCATAGTGCAAACAAAACAATAAAGTGCATAGAACAAAACATTGGTACTAGACTTATGGACCTTGGTCTCAAAAAGGTTTCTATGAACTTAATTACAAAGGCAAGGGAAATAAATAAAAGCAAAGATAAACAAATGGGACACCTCAAACTAAAAAATTTCTGCACAGCAAAAGAAACCACCAACTAAACAAAAAGGTAACTAACTGAATGGGAGAAGATACTTGCATAAGATACCTTCGATAAGGTATCTTTGGATATTAAGGCTAATATCCAAAATATATAAAGAACTCATACAACATGCCCGGCTGGTGTAGCTCAGTGGATTGAGCGCGGGCTGGGAACCAGAGGGTCCCGGTTCGATTCCCCGTCGGGGCACATGCCTGGGTTGCGGGCCAGGTCCCCAATGAGGGCCATGTGAGAGGCAACCATACTGTTTCTCTCCCTCTCTGTCTCCCTCCCTTCTCCTGTCTCTAAAAAAAAAAAAAAAAAGAAAAAGAAAAAAAGAACTCATACAACAATGGAACAATCTAATGTATTAATGGGCAGAAGACCTGAACAGCTGCTTTTCCCAAAAAGACATACAAATAGCCAACGGATATGTGAAAAGATGTTCAACTACACGAACTATAAGAGAAATGCAAATCAAAACCACAATGAGATACTTCACACCTGTTACAACAGCTGTTATCAGTAAGGCAAGAAATAACAAGTGTTAAAGAGGATGTGGAGGAAAAAGGAACCCTCATACAAGTGCCGGTGGGAAAGTACATGGGTATGGCCATTATGGAAAACAGTGTAGATGTTTCTGGAAAAACTAAGAACAGAGGCACCATTTGACCCAACAATTTCTCTTTTAGGCATCTACCTGAAAATTTAAAAAGCATTTATTTGTAAAGATATGTACCCCTACATTTACTGCAGCATAATTTACAATAGCCAAGACATGCAAACAACCTAAGTGTCCTCTGATGGGTGATTGGATGAGGAAAATGTGGTGCATATACACAATGGAATACCACTCAGTATAGGGAACCATCCCATACATCGTGGAAATTGTGGCCCAGCCATTCACTGTTTAAAAAAACCCCAGTGGAGCGAGGGTCAGCAAGCAGGCCACATGTGTGTGGACAGGTTTTCCCTGTGAGTAAATCAGACCTACATTTTTTCCTAGAGATAAGACTTGCTAGGCTGAAACTCCCTCACCCTGGATTAAAAGAATAAACGCTGATGCATATCTCCAAAGTGGCTTCTGAAGGCTGGTGAGAAACCCCTCAAGTACAGCCCAACCCCTTTTGCCTTTACATTTGCAAATATCCTTCTCTGATGTCCTCTTCTTTGTTATCTATCACCTAATGCGAACCTATGCATAGTAAATGAAGGCCACTCTGATGTCCTTTACCCAGAAAAGCAATAAAAGCCTGTTTAGGCAGGGGTCGGGGCTCTCTCTCTGATTCAGAGGGGGATCATGTAGTCCCCGTGTTTTCTCCCAACAGGATTTCACCTGTGAATTATTTACAGCTTGGCCACAGCATACGGATTCTGCAGGGCAGGATCTGCGACAACTCAGCCATAAGAAAGGATGAAAGATTGCCATTTGTGACAGCATGGATGGGTTTTGAGAGCATAATGTTAAATGAAATTTTACATGGAAAAGAACAAGAAACATATGATTACACTCATATGTGGGATATAAAAAGAAAGCAACAATAGAAATACTCATAGACACAGCTAACAACTTGGTGGTCACCAGAGTAGAAACAGGGAGAGGATGAGGGAGAGGAAGGGGGTCAAATATATGGTGACAGAGACTAGACTTTGGGTGGTGAGCACATAATGCAATATACAGATGATGCATTATAGAGTTGCATACCTGAAACTTAGGAAATGTTGTTAACCAATGTAACCCCAATAAATTTAACTTTTAAATAATTGAACAGAGAATTATCATTTGACCCAGCAATCCCACTTCTGGGTATATATCAAAAGGAATTGAAAGCAAGTTCTTGGACACCTGTGTTTATAGCAGCATTATTCACAGCAGCCAAAGGGTGAAGAACAGCCCCAAAGTTCATGAATGGATGAAAGATCATCCAAATATGATGTATATATACAAAGGAATATTATTCAGCTTTTAAAAAGAATGAAATTCTGACATATGCTACACCATGGATGAACCTTCGAGACTTTATGATAAGTGAAATAAGCCAGACACAAAAGGACAAATATCATATGATTCCACTTATACAACGTACCTAGAATAGTCAAATTATAGAGAAAGAAAGTAAAATTGTGATTACCAGGAGTTGGTGGGGTGGGAGCGAGGAATTTTGTTTAATGGATACAGAGTTTGAGTATGGTGAGATGAAAATTTTCTGCAAGTGGATAATGGTGATGTTTGCAAGACCATTAGTATGGATTACTAATGTCACTGAACTATACATTTAATATAGTTAAAATAGTAAATGTTATGTATATTTTATCACATAAAAATTGTAACAGAGCCCTGGCTGGTGTGGCTCAGTGGATTGAATGCTGGCCAGTGAACCAAATGGTCGCCAGTTCGATTCCCAGCCAGAGCACATGCCTGGATAGCAGGCCTAGTCCCCAGTAGGGGGTGCGCAAGAGACAACCACACACTGATGTTTCTCTCGCTTTCTCCTTCCTTTCCCCCTCTCTAAAAATAAATAAATAAAATCTTTAAAAAAATTAAAGTTAAAAAATTGTAACAGGAAAACAAAACAATCTTGTGCAAAATCAGAGTAAATTCCAGACTCAGGATAAGAAACGAATATATGTGATTCAGACACTGAGCTCTTAACTACTTGCCATTCTCTTTACTGAAAATGTCTCTCCTGATTGACATTCTACCCCCTGTGACTTCTATCCATTTCACACACCACTGGTAGAGCAATCCTCTCACAAAGATGTAGGAAGGGGCAAGGGGTCACTTACATTGCACATCCAGCCTGAGGGGGTCACTTTTGTTAGAACCAACTGGGTTGGAGACCTCACACTGAAAATCCCCAGCATCCTCTCTTCTGACAGGATCTGTGGTGAGGGTGCTGTTGTCTGGGGAGAACTTCATCCTCTCCGTGAGTCACAGACTCTGGTCACTGAAGAACCACTGAGTGCAGACGTCAGTGTAATACGTGAGACGGATTGGGACCACAGTGTCCTCATGCTCTGTGATGGTGGTGTTCCTGGCTCGGATGGAGGGCTTCCCCACGGGTTCTGTGGAGAAACTGAGGAGGTGACTGACCGAGAGCAGGCTCGTTCCTCAGAGATCTCAGCCAGTCACAGCCCCCAGTGAGCTCTGTAATGGTCGCCAGAGAGTGGTCGTGTGCAGGAGGATGGGTATCTTTTTTAGGTGACAACCTGTAAGAAGTGGACTGTACCTCCTCTTTGATGCCAGATCACCCCAGGATGACCCCTGAGCTGTCCCCCTGGACATCGGTGGATATCAGCACTAGGAACTCTTCTCAGCCCACGTGTCCAGCATCCTCATCATCAGGCGGAATTTTTTCACCCATTGACTTTTGCATGACCCTTTTCTGTAGTTTTCTGTGACTTCCTAAAAGATCAAGTCCCCTCTCCAGTATGATGGCTTTACCTAGAGAAGGGAAGGCATTTCTTGTTTGTTAAATAATTTATTAGAGAATGAGAATAGTCCAGCCAGTCTTCATGAACCAAGAACCTTGAGAAATTCCACTCTAAAGGGGTTCTCAGTCTGAATAGGACTTTCACTTCTCGCCTGTGGATTGATTATCACAGAGAAGAAAGAAAACCTCTGGAGAGAAGTAGTCACAGTTTAACAAAGGTTGGGACTCTCATTCTTCTCCGTAATCTACAAGCTTTGTGGCACTGCCCCTTCTGCCCCATGAAGGGACTTCATAGAGGAATCTACCTATCTGTCAGGTAAGCACCATCTCTCACTGCTTTTCTCTGGAACATCACGTACGCTGGTGTCACACGGCGTTGCACTGCTGGTAGCCTCAGAGCCAGGACACAGCTCAGAGGCAGCTACACTATGGCTGTTTCCAGCAGCCTGGCCTGAAGGAGGCTCTGGTGTCAGTGGGTGGCTCAGTCTGGCCAGACTGAGGACAGGCCGCCCATGCAACTGCACAGCGGGCAGCAGAGTCAGGTACCAGGTGAGCCTGGAGCAGCGCAGAGAGCAGGGGTCTGTCCTGCTCACCCTCTTCGGAGGGGTTTCACCCTTTTGTTTGGTGAGAAAGAGGTGAGCTTGACTCAAAGCCTCGTATGTTCCCTGGAGCACACGAAGTGGGTCACAGAAAAGGAGGAGGTGACAGAAGGAACGTGTTAGTGACAGAAAAACAACTCGATCTTGAGGACTCTTGTTTTTCCTGCTCTGTGAAGTCCACTGCACCACATGGGACTTTCTGGGGCTGAGAGAACCCCCTCCTCACTTTCCAAGGCTGGACCCCTGCTCTGCCATGAGAAATCAGAGGAGCAAGGGAGAGAAGAGTGTACAGATATGCAGCGGGAGAGTTCAAGGGAGGGATCTGTGTCCTGGAGATAACATCCAGGCTCTTTTCTGAGAACCAGTCACACCTCTACCCCAGAGCTCAGTGCCGATGGTCCAGGAGGCACCTACCAGTCACTCTGATGGTCCTGACTGTGGTCCTACTGAGGCCAGTGACAGAGTTATGGGCGGGGCAGGTATAGGATCCACCACCATTCACAGTGATGTTGGGGACAAAGAGCTCCTGTGTGGGTTGCAGGGCCTCCAACTGATGAGCCAAGAACGCTGTGTGGGTGGGACAGCGGCCATGTAGCAGAAGTGTTGATTTTTCTTGTGTAGTAAAGATGTCCGTTTTTTCTCTTCTTCACACACGGAGAGGTACAGGGCGTCGTTTGGGTGGCTGAAATTAGGGTTAGTGGGCACCGGTGGTTCTCAATGTGGAGCGGTGTTCCCACCATTTCTCCCCTTCTCTTACTTAGGACATAGAGCAATGTCAGAGGAAATGCTCTGCACATGAGGGGAGGGGTGGGGTGGAGAGAACTGCTGGAATCTAGTGGGTGGAGGCCTTGGGAAGGTGCTGCTCCTCTACAGTACACAGGTCAGCCCCCAGCGAGAATGACGGATGGAGAGCCCTGCTGTGTGCCCTGCCCTCAGCGTTCCCAGGAGGCTTCCTCTCAGTCTGCTGTTCTCATCTCTCCTGGCCTTGCCCACTCCCCCTCCCCCTCCTGTTGCATCTCTGTTCCAGTTGGTCTGAGCCTGAATGTGCCCCGTGTCCAAAGTCAGCTCTAACCTCTCAAGGACCGACCCTCTTTCTCCTCTTCTAGCAGGAAGAATCCACTAGAGGGCGCTCACGCTCCTCCTCGAGTCCCTGCAGACTTTCTCCATCGCCTGAGACAAATAGAACCAAGTGTCTTCACTGCCACAAACCTGGCCCTCAAATACTCTAGATTTGCTCAGGATGCAGCTCCTGCACCAGACAGCAGGGGACCCAGGGAAAACCTCACATAGGAGGATGTGGTGGCACAGACTGGAACCCGGAACCAATCCCAGGACCCAAGTCATTAGGGAGAGGGATGACCAGTGTAGACTGGACACTCAGGGCCAGATGTCCCCTGCCTGTGTGTGGGCAGTGGGGG